>PVHY01001049.1:0-149529 GCA_004024945.1 Uropsilus gracilis | reverse complement strand
AGATGAAAGGGCCGCGGCGCGACGGCCGGGGGAGCGGAGCCGAGCCTGCGACCCACAAAGCCGCCGCCGCCACCGCCGCCGCCGCCGCGATGGGGCTGTGAGGCGTCCGCCCGCGCTCGGTCCTCCACCGGCCCGCGACTATGCCCGGCCGCGCCCGCCCTCCGCGCCCTCCCGCCGCAGGACCATGAGGCCGCGCTCGGGCGGGCGCCCAGGGGCCCCGGGCCGCTGCCGCCGCCGCCTCCGCCGCCGCCCCCGCGGCCCCCGCGGCCGCCGCCTGCCGCCGCCGCCGCCGCTGCCGCTGCTGCTCGGGCTGTTGCTCGCGGCCGCGGGGCCCGGCGCAGCGCGGGCCAAGGAGACGGCGTTCGTGGAGGTGGTGCTGTTCGAGTCGAGCCCGAGCGGCGACTACACCACCTACACCACCGGCCTCACGGGCCGCTTCTCGCGGGCTGGGGCCACGCTCAGCGCGGAGGGCGAGATCGTGCAGGTAGCTGCCCGCCACCCGGGCCCCGCGCCGCCACAAGATGGCTCCGGGGGCTGCGCCCGTCGACCCCGCCGCGGGCTGGCGGGAGGGCGGGCGGGAGGGGCGCGAGGGGGCCGGCGGCATCCCTCCCCCGCGGGCAGACGGGCGGGCGGCCGGGCGGGCGGGACGGACGGACGGACGGACGGACGAGGCCTGGGCTCCGCACGGCGAGGCCAGCGCACGTGGGGACTTGGCCTCGGGGGACCCGGGGGGCGGGACGGGGACCCGGCTCTGGACACCCGCGCTGGGGTGGTCCCCTTGGACGGGGTCGGCCTTTCGGCTTGCCTCAGGTGGAAGTCCCGGGAACTACCTGTTGAATGCCAAGTTTGGAAAGATAGATGAAAGTGGGCACGACTCCTTTTAGGACGCGGAAAGCTTTGCTTTCTATTCGTGCATGTTCTTTTTGGGAACAGCCAGGCTTGTCTGCCTGCCTGCGCAACGTCAGGTTCTTCTCTGGAACCTGCCGCCCGCCCCACCTGCGCGCTGACCCTCCTGCTGGACTCGAGACAGGCAGCAGCAGGCAGGGAAGCCGGGGGAGCTGGCCGAGGAGTGGGATCGCGAATGCCCTGGAGTGGCCGTGGAAGGCAGCCCTCGCAGCGTGCCTCACATTAGAGGGTGGGAAGGAGGCTGCCTCCCACGGCCAAGTACTGCCGAGGGCCTGGAAATCCGGAGACGGGGACGTTCACTGACAGGGCCTCCACCTTTTTAACAAATGAAAGATCTCTGCATTCCAAAGGAATCTGCCTAGGAGAGCTGTAAGCTGTGCTCTCTCTTTTGGAGGAGGGACTTTGAGTTGAAGTCTCTGCGGATGGTGAATCCGGGAGATGACTTACGGCTTCCTTGACTATGATTTCGTCCACTTGGTAGTAGACGGCCAGCGCACTTCTGGGGGTTAATACGCGTGTCTCTGTGGGAGCTATTTGAAATGGTCAGCGTGTCTTTGAGTCCTTTGGGGGTGATGAGATGGCTGCAGAGCTCTTAAGCTTTGGGCCTTCGGCAGCCTCTTCAGTGTGTTATGAATGAAGAGAAGGGTGATGTATGGAATAGCTGCATAATCTCGTCCTTTCCTTCCCCTGGTTCAGACTGAGAGCCCCGCATGGGTAAGACAGATCCGTGGATAGGATAGGGAGCTGTGCAGCTTGGTTTCTTAGAGAGGTGTGTTCTTACAAAGCCGGGGAAGGCACCTCTGCCTCGAGCTTCATCTGCAGCATTGATTTCCTGGGACTTTTACCAGCCTTGCTTACTGTTGCAGGATAAATAAAAGGGGAAACACTTGTTTGAGTTCTGGGACTACATATGTTAAAGGCTTTCTTCTTTGATAATGTTATCGTTATGGTTTTTAGTTTCTAAGTGTTAGAGACCCTGCTCTGCTGAAAATTCCTACTCAAGTTTTCAGTCACATCCTTTAAGAACAGTTTGACTCTTAAAACTTGCTCCATGTTTCTTTTTGAGGCTTTTCCTGTGCTCTGATGGCTTTAGACAGGTTTGATTTACAGCCTTCCAAGAAGAAATGTTTTAACGTGGCACTTCACTTTTGAAGGAGACGTTTGAAGTTTGTGATTTTTATTTGCAGCGTTTTAACTTGTACTCTTTCTCCATGCTAGTTTGTCTGGTGAGCTATCCATTATGAGTAGTGCTATGCTTTGGAGATAATCTTGGGTTCACCGTTTAATACAAAATTAGCAGTTTAAACTCACCATCTGTAACTATTTTATCCTCATGAGTAGAGAGATAATGTGTAAATTTGGCAGAAGGAATCTATTCTCTTTTGAAACTTTTTGAAGTGCTTATCTAACTCTTGTCCATTAGCCCAGCCAGAGAAAAAAAATTAAGGCAACAATTGTTAAGTAAAAAAAAAAAATGACTTAAATGATATTTAATAAGCTTACCTGTTAAGCAATCAGTAATAGGTGTCCTTACTTCCCCTTGTAACTGCATTAATGTTGGTGAGTTTATCTGAGCTTCTGAATAGTGATTTCTTGTTGTTTTTACTCTAGGTCTTTTGTAACTTTATTGAGGGGGCCTACTCACTGAACCTGCCATGTGCACTGGGACTTTCAGGTCTGTGTGTGTTCGGAGGATGGCATGCTTCCTTTAATTCTTTGAATACTGCCAGATTGAAGGAACTGGTGTTGCCCCTGTCAGCCCAGAAAAAGGGTATTGTAAAGAAAACTGATGTTTTAGGACTGCTCTTGAACTTTTAAAATCTTTTATTTACTGCCTTAAAAAAAACTGCTTGTTTGGGTATTTAATATTTAATGGTCTTCAGAGCAGAGTTCATATAACTCAACCTAAATGGCTACTCTTTAATGTGACTTTTATTTCCAGTGTTCATTGTTCAGGTGAGAAAATTTGTTTGGGAGTCTATCTCCTTTAAGAATTTAAGGTAGAAAATTGATTTATATTACTGATTTCCCCCTCCTTATTTTATGCTATGAAAGTATACATGTTTGTGTATTTTACATAGTAGATAGTGTTTCATAGTCTGGTTTGCCCAGCTACTTCTAATTAGAGTACCTGTTCAGTTATTTGCATGGCATAGGGTTGGAGGAGGATTGGTGAAGTGTGTGTATAAGAGACAGATTTTCAGACCTTGGGATTACTCACCAGCAATCTTGGTTCTTTCCTTGTGTAAGAACGAAGACTTTCCTAATAGTCTTTCCTTTTAACCTTAAATAATGTTCCCAAGGTCATCAGTATGCTCTATAAGAAAGTGGTGGATTTTTTTTTTTGTTTGTTTTGTTTGTTTTTTAGTATCTTCATATGTGAAAATTATGAAGACAATGTGTGGATATGAAGTGCTATCAATTATGTTTATTATCTTATTTCTTCATGTAGCATTAAAGTCCATTTGCTTATAAGAGGGTGTGAATGATGGGGAATTAATTACATTTCTTTAGTTTTGAAGTATGGAACTTTAAAGGGTTCTTTGACACATTGGTACCTATTTCATCTTTGAACCAATTTGTTGTTGTTAATGAGATCTTATCTGAAACTTACAAACTTAGCTGTACAGCTCACATGCTTGGTGATGTTAAATAAAAGCTTGATTAGACCAGGGCTAGTGGTATGTGGATTGGTCAAACAAAGAAAATTTGCATCATTGGAGAGGAAAGATTGTTTTAAAGTGGAAATTGCATTTTTACCCCCTTGAAGTCAAATGTTTAGAAACACTTGAGAACTTCATTTGTAGAAGGAATCTGAATGGTAGGTTTTGTGTAACTTTGAAATTGGCCTTTTTGGATCCTGGGTTAAGTGTTGGTCTTGAAAGCAGAGAAGGACTGAGAACATTTAAGAAATAAATAAGCCAATGCCTTTAGCTTTGAGGGGTGGGAGGAGAGCTGGGTGGTGGATTAGAAAGACTGAGTGAGGTCCTTAAATATCCATTATTAACTAAGAATGTCACAGAGAATAATTTTAGGAAACTAATTCCTCAGTCCTGTTTTCCTGTCAGTGTGTTTCTGCAGTTTAGCATTTGATCAAGGACTTTCTTTTCATCTCCATTTAAAGTTAACTAACAGGCCTGCCTCTAAAAATTGACTTGGTCTAATAGAGCAATTGTGTGCTGACAGCTGACCTGGATTTAAACAGAAAGGGATAGCTGACTGTCTTGTCAGAAGGGCCTTCATAGGTTAAAACTAAGCATTTGATTTGGGGCCTTTGTTTTGTGACCTTAGTATTTTTAGGGCCTTATTTTCTGTTCTGTTCCCTGAGATCTTATGGAAGTTGCTAATATAGTTCTGAATGGAGATGAAGATGGTAATGGGAGAGAAATGTGGAGTTTGTAGACTTCAGGGGAGGTGGTGAGTTCCTTCCATTACCCTTTATTGTGTATAAGGTGCTGTGCTAACCATTCACCTGTTTGCACATATCATCCTGAAATTTGCATGGAATAAACAACTATTGTTAAAACTCATTTAACAAATGAGGAAACTGAGAAAGGTTATTTGACTTCTCTGACCTCACATAGTTAACAAAGATAAAACCTGGATTGAAACCCAGGTCTGCCTGGCTCCTTTGTTCCTATTTTTTCCAAATAAGTAGAACTTGACTGGTTCAGATTTTGACATTAATTCACGCCGAGGTTTTTTTTTTTTTGAGGCTGTCTCACTATTTTTGCCCATCGAACTGCAGGTTCACATTGCCTGGGGTACCACAGACTCAAGCAATCCCCAACCTCAGCTTTCCAGGTAGCTGGGATTACAGGCGCACACCACCACACCCAGCTATTTTTTGGAACTAGGTCTCGCTATGTGCCCCCGGCGGGACTCAAACCTCGACCCCTGGTCCCTGCCATGGCTTCCTAGGTTGCCGCTTACATGCATGAGCCACCATGCCTGGCACAAGCCGAGTTTAACAAACTAATTTAGGGATTCTTAGCCTGAAGATCACAGATGCTCAGAGATGAACCGAAATTAAACACAGTGAATCTTGTTACTTTCATCCTTCTAGTTTCTGGAGAAGATAAACAGTTTTGCCTCTTGGAGAGTTCTATTTTACTGTTCTTTCCCCGCAAGAGGGAAAAGAAAAGCATTAATCAAGTACCCATTATCAAATAGTCCACTATTAAGAATTTGAGTGAATTGAGGAGAGGTTTAGGTTGGTGAGAGCTGTAGAGATGTCTACAGGCTAACGTGGCATCATTGAGCAGGTTCATTGGACAGATGTTTGCCTGTTCTGTATCAGATGGAGCATTGCTGTTGTCCTCTGGATTTACAGTCCCTACAGAGACAGACATATCTATGGATAAACCATTATCCCTCCCTGCAGGGGATTCCCACAGAATTGAACCCTTAGTTTTTAAGGCATCCATTGTCTATAGTCTGTTAACTTCTCTTCTGTATTAGTTAAGCGCATCATCCTTAGAAGTGAGAAATAGTCATTCAAAGAACTTTCTGTATTCAGGTAGTAAGTGCAAAAAATTGATATGAATGCAAGATGTAGGAGAACAGTATAAATGTCTTTTTCACTGCTCACTGAAAAATGGAATAGAGCATCTGTTAATGTTGAAATTCTTTAAGAGTAATTCCTCTCACCTTCCCTTGTGTCCTAGGCCTTAAACAGCTTTGTTTAATTACTCATCTATTGGTCCCCATGCTGGCAGATACTTAGCAGATACTTGGTATTTAGTGAATAAATACTTGATTTAGGGTAGACATCATGCAGGCAGTGGGTCTTCATGGTTTGAGTTAATTGATGGGAACTTTATTTGGCTTGGTTAGTAGATTCTGGGATTGTCTCTCCTTTTTGGTTGTAATTTCCAGAAACCTTAGATGGATGGAGTGAACCTCTCTCTAATTCTGGTAGACCCACTGGTGCTAAAATACCAGATGTATGAAAGTAATATATGTGTGTGTGTGTGTGTGTGTGTGTGTGTTCAGGAGCAGGGTACCTGGCTTTGTAAAGGTCTGAAGATATTTACCTGGTAAAACATGAGTATTGAGAAAACTCTAATGTAGACAGTTGTTATATAGCTGGACCAGCACTGCAAGAATAGTTAACAGCCAAGATCTAGTGTCCCTGGGAGAAACTGTAAGAGCTTGGGTGTTCAGATTGTCATTAATGTGAAAATAGGGAATATGAAGACCTTGCTTCTTAATGGTGCTTACCAACTCTGGGGAATGTAGATTTGCAGTTCATGAAGAAAAAGTACATTTACCCACCCGGGGCAACATAGCGAGACTTAGTCTCAAAAAATAGCTGGGCATGGTGGTACACGCCTGTAATCCCAGCTACCTGGGAGGCTGAAGCTGGGGATCGCTTGAGTCTGGGGTTCCCCAGGCAATATAGCAAGACCTAGCCTCAAAAGAAAAAGAAAAATTACATTTAAGTTAATCTTCATGAGCAAGAAAAGAAAACTACATTCAGTTCTTTAGTGTGTTAAATAGGGAGACAGTTGCAGAAAAATGGAGCATGTTGCCCAGGATCACATGGTAAGGAATAGCCAACCCTGGGTTAATGTCCCAGCTTCCAGAATTGCAGCCTTTCTGTCTTCCCTGGTTGCATCTATGATTGAGTGTGCCAGGGAGACCAGATGCAGAAACATGCTTTATGATCAGGTGTATCATTGGGGAAAGCTAGGTGTTCCTAAATGGCACATTGCCACTTCTTCTCTAACTTAGATCTTGAGTTGTTCACTCACTCTTTGTCAGAGCTTTTAAAAATAGCTACTAATGATCAAGTACTTTCTACACGTAGGGAACTGGACATAGTGTTATGTTCACAGTTGACATGGGTGAGGTAGGTAGTATGTTCTAGGTTTTCAGATGAGGAAAACACTCAGAGAGGTAAAGTCTCTTGTAGTAGGGCTACCCAGGTCTGATTCAAAGCCATTTTTGTTTTGATAAGACTGCCGCACTTGGTACTTTGTTCTCCTTGGGATGATGTGATATGGCAGTTGATGGTGAAATTTAGAGTTGGGTATAAACCTAGACTGATTAGCCCAGAAATGAGCCTGTAACTTTAACTAAGAACGTTTTCTTTTGTAAGGATTTCCTTCCTCCCTCCTTCTCTGTCACCCTCTGTCCTACGCCCCCTCCTTCCCTTCTTCCTTTTTTTCTTTTCTTTTCATCACAGAGATCTTATTCTAACTTGTTTTTTTCTGCAGAGCCAACTGCCAAGTTTGGGAAGAGTGGCCAGTGATTCAAAGTATACAACTGTCATTTGATGGTACTTCCGTTGTGTTTTGTCTCTTGGGAAAGTTGGAACAGCTATAGTATCCTGGCATTTAAAGGGATTTCTGGTGTCAGACACATCTTCCTGTGACTGACTTTTTAGAACCATTTTGGAATCCGTATGGTTTTTTCCTGGGGGATCATGTTTCGTGTTCACCTTTTCTTTGCACAGGCTACCTACTCCCTAGCTTTTTGATTTAAAAGACTAAGCACCTAGAAGTGTAGATTCTTCCTGCTCATTCCATCTGGCTATTAAAACTTTCTATGGATGTTGCATTCCTTTTTTTTTTTTTGAGACTGCGTTCGCTTTGGTGCCTGGGTAGTCCTGATCCCATGGACTCAAGCGATCCCCAGCCTGAGTCTCCCAGGTAGCTGGGATTATAGACACCCACTACCGCGCCCGGCTCCTTTTTCAAGACCAGGTCTTGCTATGTTGCCTGGGGTAGTCTCAAACCCACAAACTCAAGCAATCCCTGGCCTCTTGCCTCCCAGCACTTGGATTACAGGTGTGTGCCACCACACCAGGTTTGTTGCATTCCTTCAGTTCACAGACATTGAGTGCTGCCTGTAGACCCTGTGTGAGACAGGGATGAGTAAGACATTGCCCTGCCTGCAGCTAGCTGAATGTAGGTAGCATACAGCGCTGGAACAGATCCTATCTGTCAGTGTACATTCTGTAGGCAGCTTAGGAGCATGTGGACCAAAGGTGTGAAGCTTAGGCCTGGGCTAGCCATTCTGAAGTGACATATATGTAACAATAGAGTGTAAGGATTTGAAACTTCTGGTCTTTTCCGACTCATGTTCACCCTCCTTTGAGGTTAAAGCTGATAACCCCTTTGCGGAAACATGCCTTTTATACCTGTCAAAACAGGGTAGGGAGGAGGTAAAAAGTAGAGGTTCTTTGTTCTATTTGTAGCTTGAATGAGACGTTTTAAAATCTGACTTTGGGCTGCTCTGTTGACTCATGATAGTGTGAAGAGAATGAGGTCAGCTGGCCCATTGTGGTTCAAGGGAGAGCATTTTATTTTTATTACCCTTAAGATGTGTTGTAAGACTTGATATTAACCCCCTTCACTCCCCAGCTGCCAGTGTAATATAGTTGTCTAGAAACTCATGTGTGCAGTTGATGAAGTGAAAGCAAACTTTAATTATATTACAAGTTTGATGTGAAAATGTATGCTATAACAGGGGCTTCTGATCTCCCAGAGCTACATTTTTAAAATGAGTGGGCATAATGCTCATCTAGATATGTAGAAGGTTCTCATTCAGTGCTGTAAGAATTTGATTAAAACTTGACTTCCAGTAGAAATTGACCGAGTACTTGAGTACATTATTTACTGAGCTCCTAATGTGATTACATTTTAGAGAAGAAACATAACTTTTGTGCATCCATGGTATACTTTGTGTGTTCCAGATGTTGTTTCTGTGATTTCTCCCATACAAATTTGGGCAGTTGAATTAACCCCACTTAACAGAGAAAACGGAGACTGAGAGGGTAAGATTTCTGAGGTCACAGAGCTGGGTTGGACTTTGATCACTGTAAGTTGAAACTCACTGATCTGCTTGCCTGAGGACCTGGTATATTTTGTTAAGATTTAGGCAAAAATGTTAGAATGCACTTATTTTTCATTACTTCTGTCAGAACTCAAAACTTCCTTTAAAAAAATCACCTGTAACATTTAAAAAAACTTGTAGAAATAATTCAGTTTTTTTGTAGAACACTGATAAAACACAGACGTATGAAAATCAGTCCCACTATCTAGAGATAATATCTGTTAACCTCTTGTGTTTTGATATAGCTTTTCTTTTTTCCCATGAGCTTCAGGGGTTTTAAAGAAATTGGAAAAATACAGTGTGTATATCCTTCCAACCACCTGGAGTACTGTCCTGTTATTAAATGCTCTGAAACATTTCTAGTGTTTGTGACATACTGTTGTTTTCCATTATTTTAAGTAATGCTGTGAGGAACATCCTTTTCTCTACCTTTTGATTATTTCCATGGGATAAAGTTCTAGAATTAGGACTACAGGGTCAAGCTATATCAACATTTTTAATGCTCCTGATAATGTATGGTCAGTTTGCTCTGCCGATGTGTACTTGTTTCTGCTCCCCTACCAGGCTGGCTTATGTCTTTTCTTTGCTCACAACGGGTACTATCTGTTTCTTAAAAACAAAAACCAACTCCATAAAAGGGCAAGTCTGTGTATCTCTGTCATTTAGAAAATGACTGCGTGGAGGGGACTGCACCTGGTGTCTTATCTGGATCCCTCGCTTGTAGGTGTAGCTGAGCTTAGCACCCAAGCAGCAGGTTGCCGGCTTGTTCATGGCAGGAACTCGGCACCTGTCCAGGCAGATGACCATGCTGGGAAGCCTAGAGAAGACATCACGGGAGGGACCACTATGCTGGCAACACACCCCATGGCAGCTGATTGAGGCCCAGAAGGGTGCTTCTACATCTGCTGTTTCTGCTGCCGATTTCCCATTGAGCAGGCTCTTTGCTTATGAACAGGCTGGCTTCAGAAAGGCTATGCAAATCTCTCCTGTCATTCAGAGTTATGCTGTCGGTAATGGAGGGCAGAGATAGAAGTTGAGCCAAGCCCTAGACTATCAGGAGTACATTTATGCCACAAGCCCTGGTATTTTGTGTTTGAGCCCTGTTAAAAACCTATAAGTTTTATACAAAAATGTGGGAGGCTCTGGCTTCTCTTGAAAAATGAAACGATCTGGCAATTTTTGATTCATTTTTCTTTATGGCAACAGCCTGCCCCAAGGGAGTAGCAGCAGTTCCCTTTAGGTGGGACCTAAGCCCTTTAGTTCATGGCCCCTTTTGCATTGTATCAGCTGACTTTAGTCATTGATAATTAGATTAGTCAGTGCCCACATGCCTGGCACATGTTTGACATCCTTTCTCTGAAATATTTGGAAGCTGAAAACTTTTTAACTTGTGTGTGATGAGTCTTCCTCTCCTTCCTCAGCCATCTGCGTGCCCACTGTTGGCACAGTGTCTACATTGGACACTGTGGACCTGAAGTTATGCTACTAAGGATGAAGAGATTGTGAGGTGCCCAGAGCAGTATTCACTTTGGTAAAAGTACTTCCATTTTCTTGGGCTTCTTGAAGGATGAGGTCACACAGCCATTTGGCCTTTGCTGTCTTTCAAGATCTTTGTTCTGTCTGCCGTTTTGCTTGTTGATTTCTTTTCTTTTTTCTTTTTTTTTCCTTTTTTTCTGAGACTAGGTCTCGCTATTTTTGCCCCTGGAACCGCAGGCTCACATTGCCCGGGGTACCACAGACTAAAGCAATCCCCAGCCTCAGCTTCCCAGGTAGCTGGGATTACAGGTGCTCGTCCCACACCCAGCTATTTTTTTGAAACTAGGTCTCGTGATGTTGCTCTGAGTGGGACTCAAACCACCATCCCTGGTCCCACCAGGCTTCCTAAACACTAGAATTAATTGAACTGCAGGGCATCCTGAAAATGCTTTGGCTCTTTTTCCCAGTGGGGTGACTGTGGGCAAGGTTCTTAGGTCTGTGGGCCCAGGAGCTGGGGTCTTGGGTTTCCCAGGTGCTGGACTTTCTGGAATAGCATTCCATTTTGATGGTTGTGTTTCATAAAATCTCTCCTATGCCTGGTGTTTTAGGGCCCTTAATGCACTTTCACTTGTATTATCTTGTTTCATCCTCTCAGCTAGGAGTGCCTTTCCTGGATTCTGCCCCAGAACCTTGTCAGCTGTTTGGGTTGTCCTTGTTGCCAAGGCTTGTCCCACACTTGACATAGAATGCTTTTCTTTGTACCTAATTGTATACTTTTGCTTAAATGCATTTGACATTGTGTGTAAAGTATGTTTATGCGATTTTTGGAAATATCACTGGGTACCTGGAGACTTGGCATTTTTTCAGAAAGTGCCTTAATCTTGGAATAGGTGGTAAGCAGACTGCTAATGGCATGTGAAAAATGCTGTAACCTTGACTTGTAGAGCCTTCTCAAAATTTAAATCAAAGGTAACTTGTGGCCAAGTCAAAGGGAAATAATGTACTCTGGATGATGCTTGATTTGCGCCTTCCTTGCTTACCTTACCTCTTTATGCCGGTTTTGCCTTTGTGTCTTCTTCACATTCTCTTTCTTCCCATCAGTTCTTCCCCTCCCCATCAGATTCATCTTTTTAAAATAACCTCTGACCACATCACTTCCTTGATCAAGATCTTTCAGTGCCGTCCTGTTGTTTGCTGCTGAGCTGAGTACAGAGGTGACCTGAGTTGTCTCTCTTGCCTCGCTTCCATTGTTGCCTGTGTGCTGTAGACCTGGGTCCTGTGTGCTCCTGCTCTCAATGATCCTGGACTTTCCTGACGCTGTACCGTTCATTTCAGATTACTTTTGCTGGAATAAAGTCTAAGTCTCTATAGTCCTAACACCCATCTCAGCCCTCTGCTTTCCCTTTCCCAGCTCTCACTTGCTGTCAAATTTCTATGTCCCACCAAGCATCAGCTAATTCCACTGATGTGTTCCTTTGAACAGTGAACTCTTTTTATTTTTACCTTTTGATTGCTTTTAAATTCCTTATCATACTCTGGTTTCTCTTCAGCTCATACAAATCTTTTGCCTTTTAAATTCCTTATCATAGTTAAGCTCTTATTAGTGTCGTGTTCCCCCTCCCCCGCCCCAAAATATCACAGCTTTCAATAGATTGGGATTACTTTATTCATTTCCCTGTTGCCTTGCAATACAAGTCAAATATTTACTGAGTTGAAGGTGTTCTAAATCTTAAATTCTTTGGGATAGCATAGTGATGGAGATGTTAGTATGGTTAGAAAAAGATAACTTTTCCAGGAAAAACCTTTTATGATTGTAGAAACTATTCACAAGCAACATTCATACATGGGTATGCCTTTGTGCTATGCCAAATAGTTGGGGTGGACCAGACTCTCACCTTGCTTCTGCCATCTGTGAGATCTGGAAGAGGAGGCGGGACTAGAAGATGACACCCTCTAATTCCTTCTGATGTGGAGTGTGACAGCTTAGGTACTTTGTTTAGAGCATGCTGGAGATGAGAGCAGTTCAGCCTGTTTTTTGCTTACACCTGAGTAAGAAAACTGGTACTTTTGGGGACTAGCAAAAGTTATATATACCTGCAGAATGGCCCATTGAAACAACTGTGTGAGGGCTCTTTTTAAAATTGGTACCGCATTGCTTTCTGGATTTTTTTTTCCTTTGGAAGCATTTTCATGGACCTAGATCATGTGTTTAAGTGCTTGATGGGAATTAGAAGTTTAAAGGACTGAAGTAGTGTTTCTAAAGAGGTTGGCAGGCTACATGTGGAAGAAGTTTAGATTTCAATTTAATAAATATTTGATTTTCTACTTTTTATGGAAAAATTTTAGATTACTGCTTGAATATGTACATATTGTCATATTCAGACTTCCTGGTTATTGTTTTTGTGGGGCAGTAGCAATTATATGGACACTAGATATATTCTAGGGTATATTCTCTGGGATGTGTTAAATGTTACTGGTACTGAAGGGTTTTCATAACGTTTTATAACTTGTCTACTCTAGAAATGGCCCAGTTATAACTGACCTGCACGTTCATGCAGGAACGTGAATGAACAGCTAATTTATCATTTTGAAGTTTTGATGTTATTAGGTTTAAATCTCTGTGACACACATAACTCTCTTGTGGCATTAAATGTGCCATGTGGGTGATTTCAAGTTCCAGTGGCAGTGGTAATTTTTGCATTTCCTGACTCTTGTGTTTAAATTTGCAGTCTCAACATTGCATCACCATAGGTTTTCACATTTAATGAATATTTATATTGAGCTGAGTTCTATACGAATGTGGTGGTTTCTGACTTGATTATAGCTTGCTATGTACTGTGGCCAGGAGTGCCCTACAGACAACAAAGTTGGCACACGTCTCAGCATGCCAAACCCTGGCGGATGTGGTTAGGGACCACGGTGACTGGTGATCTGGTTGCCATGCCAACCTTGTTTTTGGAAGGGGGAGGCAGTGAGATGGGGGCAGGAAAGTTAAGTAAATTCCAAGTAAAATTATTGCCTATGAAAGCCCCTGCAAGAAGATGTTAGAAAACTCTAGACGTTTTAATACTGACTCAGGTAACATTAATGAATTTCCCTAATTTACTTTTTCCTGGCTGTTTTAACTGTTGCAAACTTGTGGAAGTTATATTTTAGTCCTTTCATTTATGAATGTCTTCTTTGCTTACTGCAGGGTTAATCGAGACTCTCCTGTCTCTTAATATTACAAATCCCCTCCTCCCACCACCCCTTGCCAATATCCCTCATCCACTGTAACTAATTCAGTGGTGGCTTATTGGGGAAAGGGGAAGCAATAGAAGAATAGGACAGAAGATGGATGGGAGGCTCCTCCCCCAGTTCCTTATCTTCATTCTCCCCTTCTCCATCCCAAGAAAGGTCTATCCTGTTCCCTACGTATTCTGGGATAGTAAGCAAAGAACATGGTCTCAGGTACCGTCAGCCGTAAATGGGATCTTGGGATGTCTTGCTCTCAAGCTTTGGCGGACAGACTGAAACAGGAAGAGGAGGGGTGTGGAATGCTGGCTGCACCATTGTAAATGGTGTCCTGCATGGTTAATTCTGCAGTGCTTAGTGCCATGCAGTGAAGTTTCAGGAAGGGAATTGATCGGACCTGGTGAGCTAAATGGGAACCCTGAATGGCAGAGTGGGGTGAGACCTGAGGGCTCCAGAGTGAGGGCTCCAGTGCTGTCTTGTCAATCTTTACAGGAGACCTGAGCCCCAAGAGTCTGTGGCCCGTGCAGGTTCATAGCTTAGGTTGTCTTATGCTATAGAGACCTTGTCCTCAAGGCTCATCATGTAAGCACAAAGCAAACCTACTTACCCCTTTGAATGGAAACTTAGCATTTCAGAAGGGGAAGCTAACCATAAACTTCATCTGTATTTGCTGACTGTGAAGTCACCTCAGTGACTCCCCATTAGATTGTATCTTGCTTTTGGCAAGGAGGAGAGGAGGCTGGTGTATCAGTCTTCCCAGCATAAAAGGTCCCATTGTGTGAATTAGGGAACACTGCCCCTTTCTTAAGATACTTGACTTGGCTCTGCTGTCACTTAGTTATCCTGTGGATCTAGGATGAGCATGTGCATGGATGGCACTCCTGAGAGTTGTGCAGTACCTGAGACCATCTTCCTGTTGGCAGATGTAGCACCTGTCTGTAAGTTGTTTCCCTTCTCCTTAGTAATTGTGACTTACTGCTTCTGATGCTGGTTGTTCATTCCTAGAAAACCAGGGAACAAGTATTGTTAGAATTGTGGTGTAAAGTTAGGAGACAAAACAAAGGGGACCGTAAGAAGTTTAGTGTGGTATCTGCTTTGTGTCAGCAGTTCATCAGAGGTTCGCAGACTGGAGTGGGGTCTTCAAACTTTCTGTATTTTACAGTTGAATGTATAGGTCTTTTGTGAGGCAGAAATGGGCACCACCATTTTAGGGGAGAGGATAAACAGATTTCTAATAAGTTGCTACAAGTTAACTTTTGGACTACAGCTTGATCTAGGTATAAGTTCTCATTAATTGTATTGAAACTACAGTTGAGCCAGCTATGAGAGGAGTTGAAGGACACTTCATGTCATTGGATATTAGTGTAGCTTTAAGTAGCATTAGTTTTTAACTTTGTCACGCGTACACCCAGGATTTGCCAAGTTCCTTAAAGTGTGCTATAAATTTTGCAGGATAAAGTGGTTCTCTATTTTCTTTGATGCTGGCAGCAGCTTGCTGTGTGTGGAGCCAGACTGCCTGGGTTTGATTCCTGATCTGCCAGTTAAGTTTGTAGAAAAATGGTTTTGCTCTTCTGGGTCTCAGTTTCTTCATCTGTAAAATAGAGACAGAGCTCTCTAGACTTATTTTGAAAATTCACTGAGTAATTCCCAGTGTCTAGTTGTTTTTTTTTTTTTCAAATAATTTATATATTTCACATCATTGTGATCCCTGGGGGTCACCCACTGCTTCCCCTCTCTGGCCACTCCAGCTGGTTCTCCCCCGCCCCCAATTGTGTACTTTCGTTTGGTTGTCCATATATTAGTGAAACCATTTGGTTTCTGTCTTTTTCCTTCTGACTTGTTTCTGTCAGTGATTTCTTTTCGGTACTTCCATGTTACCAAAAAGTCGTCAAATTTGTCATTTTAATTGATGCATAATATTCCATTGTGTACATATAGCACATTTTTTTCTTCCAGTCATCTGTCCTGGTGCATTTGGATTGTTTAAAAATATGGAACACTTCACGAATTTGCATGCCATCCTTGCGCAGGGGCCAGGCTAATCTTCTCTGTATGGTTCCAATTTTAGTATATATATGTGCTGCTGAAGCGAACACTCTATTTGGTTTTTGATGATGGTGATGATAAATAGTTTTGATGATATCAGAATATCATAGAGAAATAATCTCAAGATGTACCAGACATTTATGTTGTTCCCAAATGTGTGATGATTTTTAGTCTCAAGTGGTAATTCATGAAGGTGAAGGAACCCAGAGGGAAGTGGTATCTCTTTAACATGCAGACTCAATTCCTTATTACTTGTATCTGTGTCCCTTTTTGCCAGTGTGGGATGCTTGTGTCCCCCAGAGAGGCTCTTAAACACTTTGTGAGAGGCTTGGACTGTCATTCCTCCTAATTCCTGATTCTCTCTCATCCCTGTTTTCTCAGAGGACTGTTTGCTGCAGCTCCATCATCCCTGTGCTCTATACACTAGGTCACTACCCAGGCCCCAGCTCTGTCATTTGCACCTAGATTCTTGTCATGTACTCTTCCAAGTTCAGTGTACAGAAGATTGGGTTTCTAGATTGTGCGGCCTGCATATGGGTGTGATTGCTCTGTAGGAAGGTTATAGGGTGGATTGCTTGTCTGCGGAATGTTGTGATACTCTGTCTGTGCTCTGGGGACCTAATTATGTGGAACCTGTGGCAAGCACAAGTGACTTCAGCACTTGGTTTGACCCAATGTGTGATTTTGCCAAAGCAAATACTTTGTTAATCTTAACCCCTCAAGTTAGACACATTGACTTTTTCTAAAAATGGGACTGATAGGAGTGCATTGTGTATGTGTTTTTCTTTTTTGAGTGCCCCCCCCCAACCCCCAAGCTCTGCATTCATCTCCTTGAATGGAGAGGGTAGTTTCCATCTTCGTTGAGTCCCTTTTCTCACATTCCTGAGACTGGGTGATGGAAAGATGCCTGTTCTTTTTCTCTGTAGGTGTATGTATACTTTCTCCAAAAGGCTTCACTTTTTCACTCTTCAGGTCAAAGAGATTTGCTTTTAGAAAGGATCTGTTGTCCTGATGGAACTTTCCTAACCAGGGACTGTTCCTGGATTCCTTAGGATTCTGATCCAGAATGTGTGCAGGGAAATTGCTGGGTGACTTCCTGTGGTGACCTTGAGTGTGTCTGTGGAAGCTGAGCCATAATTTTTTGTGTGGCATGCGCGTGAAGGAGTGAGGTCAGTAGATGAAGGGCTTCCCACTGACACTCAAAGTATCTTGCATAGGGGCACCATCTGTAGGGTGAAATGAATCTGGCATTAGAAAGTAAGTTTGTTCTTACCTAGTCTAAGCTGGAGGAGGCAGAGGGGGTAGGGAACCCTCAAGATAAACAAGCAACCTAACCTCACCTTGGAAAAGTTCTGAGTTAGCCTCTTCCCTTCTCTTCACTGGGCCTCTGCCTTGAAGTCAGAGGGGACCAGGTGGGATTTACTAGCTTTGAAGTCCTAAGGTGCTATTTTAATACTTTTCTTTTACATTGCAGGTTTCAAGACCAATTTAACTAGATTCTGGAGGGAGCTTACTTTACAGCATTCTTAAGAGCTCGGACAATCTTGAAAGAGTTAAACTCTAATTAGCTCATTCCTAAGGTATTTAATGCCCTTATTAAAACTCAACTGCTCGTTCACTTTTTTCTTTAGTGAATCAGATTTCTTGAGGAGCTGAGCCTTTACTCCTCAGATCACAGGCTCACATGTTGAAGCTGGCAGTGCTAGAGGCTAGTTCCTATCTGTGTGACAGCATTTTTAATTTAACAGGACCGCCTTTGATGTTCCCAAATATTTATAGGCAGTTTTAGATCATTTCAGTGTGTGCTTTCTTTTTCTTTTCTTCTCTCTCTTTTTTTAAACTGGAGCAAAAGTTCTTCCTCATGTAACAGCCTTCCTTTTATCCTCTTAGTTTATTTTTGTTTCCTTTGCAGCTTTGGTGAAGGCTCTCTAACTGCATTCACACACACCAGGTTGACCCTTCTTTTTGCTCCTTTAGTAAAGGCCACCTCTGTGTCATCTTACCCACTTGGGATTGCTCAGGACACCCATCCCTTTGTAGAGGCTGACTTTTTTCTGTGATTAGGCTTAGCAGCCTCTGTCTGCCCTGAAAACTTTCAGATGAGCACAGAGACCTGGGCAATGTGTGTGGAGGTGTCTCTTAATGGATGACCATTCTGTAGTGTCCTACTCTGCCTATTTGTGTGTTGACTGGGCCTCAACAAGTTATGATTTATAATGTAATTTCAGGAGATATCCCTGTGACTTGGGCAGGAAATGCAGATCAGCAGAACTCTCCTGATCTATTTGGCTCGTCCGGACTTCTTGGCTAAAAGCAGTAAGAATCGTAGATGGGAAACAGAGCTGTCTCCTAGTTTTGTTAAATCATTAAGACAAAGAAAAAGGAAACTTTGTAGCAATCAAAACAAATGATAACATAGAGGACAGTGGTTTCTCCACTGTTCCTTGACTCTGAGTAAATATTCTGCTTGTTAAACAATCCAAATTATTGAACTCATTGCTGTTGCTTATCTGGGCTACTACTTTCATGACTGAATTCGTTGATGCTGGCTCTGCCTTCTGTTGCATGGAAGCCTTTTAGAGCTGAACGTCACATAGGTGGTTGGTGAAGTGTTTGAATGAATACTGAATTATATACGGTCCTTAGGGCTTTATACCGTTCCTCTAGGTCCTAAAGAGGTTTCGATAAAGAGTTTCCATTGTTGTGTTTTTAGGTGAGTATACCGAGACACAGCAAACTTGAACACAGTTAGTGA
This sequence comes from Uropsilus gracilis, assembly GCA_004024945.1. Classification (NCBI taxonomy): domain Eukaryota; kingdom Metazoa; phylum Chordata; class Mammalia; order Eulipotyphla; family Talpidae; genus Uropsilus; species Uropsilus gracilis. The sequence goes on along the minus strand of PVHY01001049.1, from coordinate 131,270 downwards.
ATGAGACTCAGGACTGTGTTTCTAGCCTCACCATAAAGTAGTTTGAGACTGATTAATCCAGTGACTACTAACCCATAAGAGCTAAAATGTCTCTTGAGGCTATGATCTACCATGCTTTGTGTTCTGAGAGTTTAGAACTGACCAGGCTTATGCCATGCAAAGGGCACAGTGGTAAAAAGCATGGCTTTGGAGCTGGACAGTCTTGTGTTTGCATTCTGTCTCAGCCATGAAGGTTATGTGACCTTGTCCATGTCACCTAACCTCTCTGAACTTCTGAGTCCTCTAACATGGGCCATTATAGTGGGTACCTCCAAAGGATTGTGACCATTAAGTGAGATGATAAATATAATGTACACAGCAAGTGTTTAATACATTTTACCACTAACTGTTGCTTCTGTTGCCTCAAGGAGTTCACAGTCCTGTCGGAAAGCTAGTCAGGTAAATGAGGGCACTGCAGCAGAGTGCTTAGCAGTGCCAGTGCTTAGCAGGGGCCTGGCCAGAGTCACCGGCTTGGCTTGCTCTGTTCTTTCATTCAGCTGATATGAGTGCTTACTCTGTGTTAGGCTAAGCCTTTGAGTAACCCTGATTATTTCTCTACTCCTTCTTTCCCTTTTCCATGGGGGAATTTGAGCTAAACTGGTCATTGCCACCTGGAGAAAGATTTCCTGAAGTCATTTTCACATTAAATCCAAAATAGTACATCTACACTTACATTTGACCATTTATCTTGTATGGCTTGGTGCTATCCTTTACCTGTTATTTCAGTCTTGTCTGATGTGCTCCATATTTTTCTGACTCTTGGACAAGAGAAGTTTTACAGTCCTTGAGAATGTACAGTGACTTGCTAAGGGAGCAGGTGGTGTTCCTTTTGTTCTCCACAGCGCCCAGATGGTGTCCGTGCCTTCTCATGGTCTGGTTCCGTGGGGATTTGTTGATAAGATTTTGCTTTGATTTGGCTTTCCAACTCAGCACCATACTCAGGTTTGATTACCAGCACTGTAGCATTTTCCTCTGCGGTGTCTCATTGTCCCTGTCATTGGCTGTCATGAAGCTTAAGTTCCATTTTCCACATCCTTCACTCCTTTGCAGTAGTGAGGATATCTTTACCCACACTGCAGGCTGGGAGTGGATCCTTTCCCTATAGGATGGGGGTACACGCTTTCTTTAACTAGTTGCATCAGTTGATAACATTTTAAAACAAAAGATACAGTTGAGAGGTGGTTACTGTTGTCTTTAAATTTTTAAGAACCCAAATAAGCTTTTGTCTAAAAATAAATGTAAGGTTTTTCTGTGTCTTTGCTGTTATCAGACTTTAATTGTGAAGTGGGTGTTTTCTAACTGCTCTGTTTGATTTGACCCTAAGGTGATAATGTATGTTTGGGCCATGTAAAGAATGTTAATTTTTTTAAAATTATTTAACTCTTTCTGAAAATAGCAGCAGGGTGGCCCATTCATCTTTGGAACCCATGCTTATTCTCCACAGCACATTTTCACTTAACATCAAAACTACTTGATAGCTGAAGTAATAACTGATTGACATGGTGGTTCAGAAGAAGGATAAATGAGAGAGTGGAAGCAGATTGCAGTTGGACTTGATTGTGGGTCAGCTCCATAGCATTAACTAAGCATTAACTTCATGAAGCCAGGATTTTTTTTTCTCAAACAATTCCTGACAACCCTCTGTGTTTACTTAGAGCATCATGGTGGCATCCTTTTGGCCTTGGTCCATGGTGCACACTGACCATGCCATGGAGAAGGCAGTAGCATCTGGGAGAACATTTTGAACTCAAGCTGGGTAGTATGCAAGTTTATTTTGGAGGGGATAAGTGGGTGTTACAAACTAGCAAAATTTGGACAGATAGATGTCCAAGAGGGCTGAATTAGTACCACAGGGGCCCATAAGTGGCCGTGTTTGCATTTTCTAATGATGCTTAGGGACCATCAGTTTGTCCCATGTCTCTGCCCTCAGAACCAGGACAGGGAACACACCTACACCCACCTGCATCAGAACTCCTTCCCTCGGCTTTGTGAACTGCTGGGGGTGCAGTCAGTTGGATGCAGTTTGCTCTGCTAAGGAATGGGAAAGCTGCATTGGTAATATAGTGATAGGCCATTAGGTGTGTTCTAGTTTTTTTTTTTTTTTTTTTAATTGGTTATTAGATCTGCAGGGCAGTGAGGGGAGCAAAGATGAAGTTAATGGTCTCATGGGGACCACTGGTTCCAAGTGAGGGCCTAGCATCTCAGTGAGTTTTGTACATGGAAGCTTTTTAAGGAAGAAGCTGTTATGACTTTGAACCACTTTGCAAAATGTCAAAGCCTTTCCTGATTTTTACTTGTGTTGCCACATGTGGCAAAACCAGCCTTTTGAGAATGGGCAGTGCCTTGGATTCAGCTGCCTTTAAAGTGCTGACCTGTTCTGGGGGCTTCTTGTTGGGCAGTTTTACTAGTCTTATTGTGGACACCACGTTTACACCTGAATGATTTTCACTGTATTTATTTTCTTAGAAAATAATCAAACCAAAATTTGCTCTGGCTGGTATAGAATGATTATACAAATCAGGTCTATATGTGTGTGTATATTCTTCTGTATATATTCTTCTGTGTATATATATATATATATATATATATACACACACACATATACACATATATACATATATATATAGATACACACACATATTTATCTACATACACACAAATCAGTTTCCTAGAAATGTAATTCAGTGAACAGCAGAGATACTTTTTTCATGTACAATTTGGGGTCCTCGTTTTCTCCATTAGGTAGTAAGAATAAAAAGTGAAGTAACTTCAGTTTTCTTCTCCTCTTGTGGATTTGAACAGTCTAGATCTCTTTTTTGTATCCTGCCTTGAGCCTAAAGGTGTGGAAGTCTGCAGTAGACTTTGAAACATTTTTATTTTCGCATGTTTCAAAGTCTGTCTGGCCATGTTTTGCTCTTCTGAGCTTCTCCTTTAATGCCCTCTTTTTCCCAGAGTGGTTTGATGGACGTGGGGCTTGACATTTTCTGGATAATGTTCACTGCTGGCCTCCTCCTGAGTGTCTGTAGGGGTGGGCGTACAGGCCAGTGGGAGAAACAGGATGTGTCCCTGAAATGGTGATAGTATAACAGCTTGGGCATTCATTCCTTGCTGAGACCCAGACTGAGTTGGCATCCTTGGGACTTTTCCTTACTTGTTGGGGAAGCTGCACGTGGTGTGGAATGTGTTCGTGGAAGTATGAGGAGAAAGGCAAGGAGGAGTGAGGCCATGGCTGGGAGACAGGAGACCTGATTTCTGCTCACCATCTGTAGCTTAAGTGAGACCTTAGGGATCCAGCCTTCTTTAGTGCCAGCCTACTCTTCTGTAAACTGGGCATGGGGGCTGGGTGAAATTCCTGGAGGGTTTAGGAACTATCTGTATGCCTGGGGCTGGCCAGGAATTGGAAGGGGAAGAATCCCCAGACTGCAGAATTAGGGGAGGGAATGAATAGGGCCTAAAGGGTAACACTTAGGATCTAAGGGAAAGGTGTTTACCTTTTATTAAGGAGACAGTGGGTCCCACAGCCATGTGTGATAGAGGATGTCCAATACATGGTGGGATTTTTATTTTATTTTTTTTTGGAGACAAGGATTCACTATTTTTGCCCATGGAACCACAGGCTCACATTCCCCGGGGTACCATGGACTCAATCAATCCCCAGCCTCAGCTTCCCAGGTAGCTGGGATTATAGGCGTGCGCCACCACGCCCAGCTATTTTTTGACACTAGGTCTTGCTGTGTTGCCCCCAGCGGGACTCGAACCTGCGATCCCTGGCCCTGGCCGCTTCATAGGCTGAAGCTTACAGGCACGAGCCACCGTGCCCAGCCACATGATGGGATTTTTGATAACATGACCTTCCCCTGCTCCATGGTCCCTAGCAGCACTGTTTGTAACTGTCGTGACCAAGGGGCTCTGCCAGGAGTTCAATGGGGCTGTGCTCACCTGTGCTCAGTGTAACCTGGAATAAGTGACATTCTTGTGACAACCTTGAATTAGCTTTATTAAAGATAAATAAATCACTTGCTAGCTTTGGCCTTTAACTGATCTGTTAGTAGTAACAGATCATGCTCCACCCATACATTGGGCTGTTTGTGACACCTTGGAGAAAACTGCTGTTGTGGCCTTTTTTCCCCCCTGAGTTAAAAAACAAACAAAAAAAAAAACACCAAAAAAAAAAAAAAAACCACCAAAAAAAACTTCTGGGGAGCAATTCATCAGCTGCTTTTCAAGTTCTGCCCATAACCCTTCATTTGGGACTCTGGCTGTTGATGGTCCAGGATTTCAGAGGATAGATTTTGAGGTCCGTTAGGATTAGGCAATGGAGTGACAGCCTGGTTTGAAAATTTTTCTGCTTCTTGATGGGCCTTACTGTGGCTTTTCCCAAATGAATGAGGAATATATTTTTCTAAATCCAGCCATTGAGCCAAATGAGCCACACTGGGATAAACTGTTTGTTTACAAATTATGTAAGAGAAAGGCTCAGCCATTAAATTCTTCTGGGCCAGAATTCCTACCCTTCTTCAAAGTGTAATCAAACTAAACAAACACTTTCCACAGGAACTAACTCCCTCCCAAGAAACGGGAGCAGATGCTCCTGGGAGGCCTTTAGCAGCTTTGGAATGTTGAAAGTAGAAATATGTAACCAAGGTGAAGTTGTTCCAGAAACGTGGACCAAAGCACGGGTCAGCCTTTTTATTTATAGGGCAAAAGGTGCAGAATGAAGTGGTCCAGTCCAGACGGAATTTTCTCTAGAATGTTTAATTTTCTGTTCTCATCTTTCCCTGCTTCTCCTCCTACTTGTAGCTTCCTGTGGCCTTTATCCCTTTTTTTTTTTTTTTTTAAACTTGATCTCTAACTCTTATCTTTTAGCTTTGCAGGATTACATCTGGGGATGAGGAGCCCTTCCCTCAACCAAGGCTCTTATTACTCCTCTGTTCCTAGGAAAGATGTCAGGTGCAGAGCAACATCTCTGCAAAAGTGGCCACTGCTTTTGTTTATGTACCAGAAAACAGGGCAGGGAAAACCACTCCTTCTCAGCTTTTTAGGGAGCTATTGTTAAGATTGTGAGAGTGGAAGACCAAGAATTCATTAACTTACTTTCCTACGGAATCTTGGGATAATAGTCATCAGGAAGGGCCTGACTGTTCCATTTTATTGTATTGGCAAGAGTGATCTGCTTTGTACTTGGGTGATGGAGTAGAGAGTTGTACTGTAAAGAAATGGGACCTCTCTTTGGGGAATTTAATTTCTACTTGGATGAGAAGATTTGTGATCTGGAGTTTAACAGAAATGCCCTGCAGTGGATATGAAAGTGATACCAGAGCAAGCCCAGCACCAGCTGTAAGCAGCCTATCCTCTGTGCGTTTGCGGTAGAGGGCAGGAAGGAGCACCTTGGCTGTGACTTGAGGTCCCATGAGCAGAAGGAAGGTGACATAGAGGACTGCCCTGAGAGTTAGAAGTTGCTAAGTGACACCTGTGTTAGTACATGTACATGTGTACCAATCTCTTAATTTCCTGCCGAAGTTGACTCTTTAGGAGTGGATAAAATGCTTGTTAAGCCTCTAAAAGGAAGACTGATCTGCTTAGGCCTAGTTTGGATGCCAGGTTTTGGGGGTGTACTGCCTTAGAGGTGTCAGGCTGAGTTGAATGGACATACATTTCTCAGGATTGTCTACCTTGGTTATGAAAAGACAAAATATGCTCTTCTGGTTCTGGTTGCCTGTGGGAAGAATGTGACCTTAGCAGGCCTGAGATATTCACCTTACAAGGTGCTAAGAGAAAACTCCAAGATGAGGAGTTTAAATTCTTCTCCAATTATGTGTCATATTTCATAAAGTGTTGACTTAGGACTTTAAAAAAACCTTTTAAAATTGGGGCTGACCTACCTGATGGGTATGTCAGCAGCTAAGCTCTGACTGCCTGAGGCATTCAGCCTTTTGCTTTGGTAGCTTTTGATGAGGCCCTAGGCTCTGCTATTGCATTAGGGCTGAGGCTCAGCCTCCCTCTCCTCCACCCCCACCCCCCACATGCACACAGCTATACCTCTTTTTGCCGGGTGCTAATTGTCAGAAAGTTCTTCCTTACACTGAACCAAACTTCTGCTCCTGGTTCCAGTTCTGTCTTCTAAAATGTATTTGTTTGCTAAAGCTGCCAGGTGAAGTACCACAGACTAGGTAACTTAAACAACAGAAATTAATTTTCTCACAGTTCTGGAGGCTAGAACTCTGAGCTCAAGATGATGACCAGGTTGATTTATTCCTTGGACCCCTGAGACTTTCTCTATGGTTTGTAGATAGCTTTCTTCTCCCTGGATCTTCTTCCTGGGTCTTCTCCCTGTGTCTTTCCTCTCTAACTGTCCAAATCTCCCCTTCTTATACGGACACCTGTCATTTTGGATTAGGGCCCATCTATGATGACCTCATTTTAACTTCATCACCTCTTTAAAGACCCTGTCTCTTTATAGTCACACCCTAAGTTTCTGGGGGTGAGGACTTCAGCACATGAATTTTTGAAGAAGCACAACTCAGCTCATGGCATAGAGCGACTAAGACAAGATGGTGCTTCAGATCTTCATAATATGAGGTGGTTGTCCCCTGTCACCCACTTCCCAGCACCACCACCACCACTATCAGCAAAACCAATAAATTATTTTTTTCTCCTTGTTGAATGCCCTAGTTCCTTCCTTTCTTCATATGAGATTATTTTTTTTGAGATCTTTTGCCATTTTCTGCATTTGCTTTGGTGACAGAGTAAGACAATGTATAGTACCCTGGACTGTTTGTGATAGTCCAGTTAGAGTTTACTTTAATATCTACGCCAGCAAGTGTTTTTTGATGATTTTAGGCAAAAATAGACCTAAGTTTTAGTAGGACCTATAATATATTCATCTTTAATTTTGGCCTCAGTAGGTCCACTGGCCTGTGTGCACATGTGTCTATGTACATACCTAGACACATATGCATACCCCACCATGAGAGCAGCAACCATAAATCTTCTGACTCAAGTATTTATGTTTAGAGTTAAGTGCTCAGGGCTTAAGTGTATCCCCCACTCTGTCTTTCCTCATACTTACTCAGTTTTAAGAAAATAAGTGGGGATAGTTGTTTCAAAGACCAAATAAATGTAGAGTTGTCTTTATATCTTTGAAGTGTAATTGCTGTCTGGAGAGCCTGGCAGTAGCTCAGTTACTTCACTATAAGTCCTTTTAGGCACATACTCCTACCAAACTTTGGCATAATTAGATTTAAAGTAAGATATCCTCTTCACTTTTTGATATTGTTTTCCTTTTTATTGCCCATCTCCTCTGACACACAATTTGTATCGAAAAGGCTTATCTGTTTTGTTCTTAATATTTTCAAAACTCAGCCAAGTTAAAAAGTTTGTCAAATTACTAAAATCATCTTGTGCTTATTTAATTAAGAACAGTCTTGGAGGTTTAAATGTGGCAGAGACAGCAGATTGGGGTTTGGGTGTTATTCTGGCCATTTTCCCTTTTGGTATTGACTTGTAAGTTTCCCACAAAGAGACCCTCAATGCTGCTGTACTGGTTTTCTGTAAGTCCTGATTGAAAGTTTTGTAAATCCTGATTGAAAGTTTTGATAGATTTTTTTCCTCTGCTGTAGTCTCTTTAGATGGAGTGTGGCACTCTTGGAGTTCCTTTCTTTGAAGATGCTTTAACTTTACCACCCAGGATTTCCCAGTGTGGCCTTCCATGCCCAGAGCCCTAGACTAGGTCTCGCTATTTTTGCCCGCAGTACCACAGACTCAAGCAATCCCCAGCCTCAGCTTCCCAGGTAGCTGGGATTACAGGTGCGCGCCACCACACCCAGCTATTTTTTTGGAACTAGGTCTTGCTACGGCCCCAGGCGGGACGCGAACCGCGATTCCCTAGCCCCGGCCGCTTCATAGGCTGAAGCTTACAGGCACGAGCCACCGTGTCCGAACACCAACCATTTATAACGTACTTTTCTGTATCAGTAAATTATGGGATGCCCTTGCCAGTGGGATGGGGCCAACACCCAGCTGCTTGCTGCTCAACGGTTGCCCAAAGGCTTGCAGCCAGGTGTCAGGAACCCAACCCTACCTGTTTCTGGGGCCTCACCAAGCTAAGGTCTGCCCTTTAAGGTGGAGTGATTGGGGTTAAAAAGCAAAAGATGCCATGGTATGTGTACTCTTAAGAGACGCCCTTGCTGATCGAACTGCCAACTCCCCTACTGGCGGTGTATCTAGTGGTTTATGCAGGGAAGTTTGTTAAGTTAAATCTTTGGTGAACAGGGGCATGTCCCATGCAGTGTCCATTTACTGTTACCTGGAAGAATCCCTCAGCTTTCCAAAAGGTAATGAAAGAATGTCGAATCTAAAGCTTGGTATGATAGGACGAAGATTTTCAAGCATATGGGAAAAACTCCTAAGGAGTTCTCACAGGGTCTAAGGTTGTTTTTTATCTCCTTCAGCTGTCCCTTGGGCATATTTCTTGACCTGCTGTGTGGAGTACATGGGAAGAGGCCGCCCTCCTTGGGGCACTGTTTAGAAAGGGCTTGGTGACTGGAGTGCTGCCGAGGCCAAGTTCTCCCCTGGTCACCAAGCCTGAAGTAGTTGGGCTTCTGGGGGCAGGTTTTGTTGTTTTAGCTTTTGGGCCTTCAGTCCCTTGCATGGTTCAGGGAGACATGGTAAGAAAGAGGTCTGTTCTGTTAGCTGGAGTTTCCATTGAAGTGCTAACTGCTGGATCCTTTGAACCTCCAGTCTGAGAGGGTATTTATAACTAGCTGTTTGTGTGCTTAGAGGAACTGAGGCCCTGCCTTTCTGTAGTGGTTTAAGAGCTGTGCCCTTGGTGTGGGCTGAAAGGGCAGGCCTGGCGGAGTGTGGGGACTCACCCTCAGCTCCCTGCGACCTTGTTCTCCTTCCCCCTCCCCTATGAGGCCAGCAGCTCTTTCAGGGTTAACGTCTCTGCTTTGGAAGCAGCTGGCCAGTTTACACTCCTCCCTGGGCTGTACAAAAATACTTCCTTTGAAGTGTTAGGAGAAGCGGTGAAGGGTAAAACCTGGTGAAGAATAAAACCTGGAGTGGGGCTTGAAAACACTTCTCTTCCATGGAGTTTGTCCTGAGACTAGCGACCCACCCTCACCCCCAGCCTTCATTGTTACCCACTGGGCTGGTTGGTTCTCTTCACATATTTCAGTTTCCAGCCCAGTCACTGCTGGCTTTCTCTCTGTGGGTATGTGGCCTGTGTTTCAAGTCTTCACAAAAGGGGTGTTTCTCAACCAGATAGTTAGAATGCAGTCCCTAGGCTCGCAGAATGACAGGAACCCCTTCATTGGCACTGCTCCCTGGGGCTGCTCCAGTGGGGTTGGTATCACAGGTAGTGGTGAAGCAAAAGTGTTTTCATTTGGTCTAGCCCTGTTTCTTGCTCCCTGCTGGGGTGGGAAAACTGCCACAGATCCCATCTCTGATTCAGATCAAAGCATAGCAGCCCAGAAGAGCACTGGACCCAGAGTTAGGAGTTCTGGGTTCTGACATTTGAGACTTGCCAGCACCCAGCAGGATGCTTTGACTTCTTTTAACCTCCAGTTCCCTGTTAGTAAAGCAGGAGTGGCAGCTTCTGCCATAGAGGTGTAAGGGTCAGTGGAAATAGAGGGTTGGGGACACCTTGAGAGAGTGCAAGACTCTTCTCTAGTCTAGGGTCTTCTGTAGAGCAGAAATGGCATTTAGGATAAAGGGCCCAAAGAGAAGCATGCCAGAGCAGAAATGAGGCTGAACAAAGCTTGAATGTCTTCTTAATCCTTGAGTATTTGCAGTCGAGGAGGGGTCAGGGTGAGATGGGAGGAAAGGCAGCTGTTATATACTAGAGAAGAATGCCAACCTGTTTCTCCCCCACAGATGGGGCCACACAAGTTCTTTTTGAACAGGGGTTTATAGCCCCTTCTTCCTTGGGAAATGCCCTTATCATATGGATCGCTCACAACTTACTACACTATTTCCGGTTTTTCTAAGACATGGGTGAGGGCCAAGATCAAAATAATATCACATGGCTAACTTGTGGCAGACGTTACATTAAATACCAACACAAATGATCTCATTTATTCCTCATAACAGTTCTAAGTGCTTCTGTTCCCATTTTATAGATGAAGAGCCTCGAGGCTTGAAGAGTGAAATAACTGGCCCAGGCTCTTACTACTTACTGGTACAAATATGGAAAAAAAGCAGACCCAGCTGCTTTTAGACCCTTTACTTTCATAACTATCACTTATGGTAAGTGATGGAGGATAAAATTGAAATCTGTGCTCTAAATCTGGAGAGGAACATTTTAGGGGAGAGAAATGAAATATTGAACTCTGTTCATTCTGGTAGTTTGACTCACATTATGATGCTCATCAGTTGACTCTGGCTTTAAACCTGTGACTTCTGAGAAGGAACTTCTCTTATTTCTAATTCTCTGTTGTCTTTGTAGCGTAAATGCTTTTCTCTCTGTCCCTGGAGAGGAAAGAAGATAGTTTTGGGGCTCTGTAAATCTGCCTTTCTTAGAGTTGAAGGTCTTGGGGTCAGGGGTTCATAGATAGCCTGCACCTCCAAGAATCCTCAGCAGAAGATCTTAGTCTTCTCTCAGCATGGAAGCAGACTTGGCAGTTCTTTCAAGGGACTTTGAGATACCAGACTTTGCTCTGTTCAGCTGCTGGGGGCAAACCTGGGGGAGCGGTGGCAGCTTGCACATGAGGCCAGAGCCAGGGCTAGTTCACCAGTCCACTGACCACATGCTTCTCCTTTTCACCTGAATTTCAAACAGGAGGTAGATGAAAGGAATAGAAACAACAAGTCAAAAGAGTTGGAGGGCTCTCATTTGCAAATAGATTCTTTTGATCTTCACCCCTTTGTTTAAAAAGAAACACACACCAAAACCCCCACAACTGGTAGCCTGAGCACCTGGTTTGCTCCCGTTCATTGGATGACAGTTAGGAAACCCTCTCCCTACTAGTTGTCTGCTTTACTTGGGATCCCACAACCCTTTCCCATGCTGCTACACTCATCTTGAAAAATATTTTAAGAATTTTTTATTTTTCACAGGGTGGGACATAAACCCTGTCTTGGCATTTTGCTCCCAGTCTGTCTTTGCTACCTGGTTTCCTACTCCCGAACCCCTCACCTCCAGTCAGCTTACTCCTTCCTCCAAACAGACCTCTGTTGCTTCTTTGCATCCTGGTCATCTTTCAAGGCTCCCACCTCTAGGAAGCTCTCCTGGACTGTTGCAGCACCCAGAGGTCTCCATTACCTCTGAGCTGGAAACAGCTTGCTCTGGTTATTCATCTGGTGCATCATAATATATTATTTGTTGTTGTTTAATTTGTAGGTTGTCTGTCTCTTCAGTTAGATTGTAAACCTACTGAGGTTAGAGGCATACCCATAGGACCATTTATAAGAGACTACCAACCTGCCTCATAGGGCCTCGGTGACTGCTGTATGAGGAATGGAACTGAATTCTATTATTTTTCTAGCTAAATGTAAGTGAAAGGCTTGATAAATGAGAGTTATAAATTAGGAATTTTTGAATGAATTAGGGAGTTTGTTCAATTTTTTAAGTATGTGTGGCTTTACTGAGAAATTATCTATAGTGTTTTTGTTTTGTTTTACCTAGCTCTCCCCAAAATGAAAGCTAATAAATGCATGTTATTTTAAGTCTGCCATTGTTATCTCACTTCCCAGTAACTTACACTTCTACTTTTAGACTTTTACTTGTGTTCTTAAAACCTCCCCCTAATTAATTTCTTGGATCTCTAGTCAAACTGTTAAAATTGCCTTTTCTTAAAAAAAAAAATCTCTAATCTTTTTAGCTATTATATTTTATTTTCTTGACTCTTTCCATAATGTGTAGTTGTACCCCTTGACTGAGGGGTGTAGATAAGCTGATGGACTTCACTGCAATTTTTGGTTTGACTCCACTTCATGGGAATACCTTATTTTCCCTTCTCCATACCCTCCAAATCCTTCCCTTTGTCTTCTGGCCTGAAAAGTTGAAACTGTTGCCTTGAACACATTTAACCAGTCCTGGACCATGTTGTTTTCCAGATAACTCTTTTGTGTGGCGGTTTCAACTACTGTGCAGGTACATTCACATTTGTGCCCCAGTATGCCTTTTTCTGGGCATTTTCACTCTTGCTAAGTGTGGGTAGCAGAAGTGGTGACAACACAGGATCTCCATTTATAGTTCTCTGTTTATAAGATGTGGGGGCAGGCGTGGAGGTTAGTGGACTTACCCAGAGACTCAGGGAGGCCCTCAGAGGACCGAAGTTAGCCTTGTGAAGTAGCCAGTAGTGTTCCATGCCCCAGGATAGTCACACATGGTGGTACTGGGAATCAAGTTGTCTAGAGCTCTTTGAGAGAGATGTCCAAAGCAGCATTCTGAAGGGCTTACTCAGGGGCCATTGGTGATCTGATTTCTGAGAATAGTGGACTTTGAGGAGGAGGTTGATATTTCTTCCAGTTCTGCTGTGTTTGTGGGTATTGTTTTGGAAGGATGGGTTCTAGAAGAGTCTTCTATCTCTTAAGGAGGTCTGAGATTCCAGGAGAAGGGAAGAGCTCCTGACAGGGGTGACACTTGATGCCTCTGCCCTTTCAGGGATTGCACTGGAAAAGCAGGTCCCGTGAGCCCCACGCAGCCCTGGTAGCTCTAGTGACTGCTCCAACGACACAGCGACACAGCGGGAGAATTGGATATGAACAGCCTTCATTCCACCCAGTCTCAGACTGCTCTTTTCCTTCTTAAATTAAGCCTATAAGGAATAACCTTTTGTAATAGCAAAGAATTAGATGTTGGTTTCTTTTCCAAATTCTTATCTGAAATCTTACATGTAAACAGAAAACTGTAAAGTACATATTTACACTCCTACCCTTAACATTATTTTGAAGCAAAATCATTTCACCCCCCATAAATATTTCAGTATCTCTAATAGATAGAGGTTTTCTAAAGAAAACACCAAACTAACTGAAAAACAGTAGTAATGCTGTTCCCACAAGAGGTTAATGTTACATTTGTGATGTCTCCTTCAAAAGCACAATCCCCCCCCATCTCCTCCTTGCCCTCCCCTCCCTAAGATCAAGTTTGGGGGACTGGGAAACTTGCCTCAACTTGGGGCATTGGCACCTGGGTCTGGGAGCTGGGTCCTGCAATAGCCTAGCTAGTGGGGATGACCAGGGCTGCTGATTGAGGATCCCTGCGTGGGCTCCCCTGGTATTGGCTTTGCCCTGGGCGGGAACCCCAAGATCAAAGGGTGCCGTACATTTGAGCATTCGGTTCTTCAAAGCCACTGGAGCAGCCCAATTGATGGAGAATGAGAGCACTCTGCTGATGTAATCACAGCCTGTGAGACAGGTTCTTTTTTTTTTTTTTAATTTAAACAAAGACACCCCTTGTTTGTTTAGAGAGGTGAAGTGTGTGCTGTGGAGGGCAGGAGGCATCCACACAGGGCCTTGCTCCTGGGCTGGTGGGCCACAGTGAGGCAGGAATGCTGTAGCTTTCTTTAGATGGATTTTCAGGCAGATTTTTCAGTGAAGAAAAGCTGCACTGTTAAAAGTAACTGGTTTTGTCCCTTTTTTAGGGTGGTTGGGTTTGTTCCCAAATATTGGTCCTGAGACTTTGAAAGACCTGTCCTCTAGTGGGTGAGTCAGGTTTGAATGTCCCTGGTGAACCAGGTAGGAAGACAAACCAAAAAGTATGCAAGGAGTCTGGGCTGTCTTTAGTCACTCCTATCCCTGACTCTAGAAGGGAAACTTGTCTGTCTCTTCCCTCGTGACTGTGAGGGACCTGCCAGAGGCTGGCAAACGGCATCTGTTTGGAAAAGGGTTCTTCCAGAAAATAGATGAATGTGAAGATCTCCACTGTCCCCTGCCTGAACATGCTAAAAATTTCTATAAAAATCACAGACATGTGGCTGAGTTTCTGGATATTCACAGCTTTTCATAGTTGTTTAGTGCCCACATCAGTGAATCCCTGTGCCATGCATGCCTCCATGAGTATGATTATAACTGTTTCCTTGCTTAGCCTTGTAGGCAAAAAAGTACATAAAATGCCTTCAAAATTAAGGCAGCGTGTTGGATTTTGAGTCCTTCTCAAGATCTTCTGCATATCAGAGTCTAGGGGCAGTTGGATTGAAGGCACTCTCCCATCTAAGTCACTCAAGTTCACTTTGGCATCTTACTGGCATTGCAGCCAAACCCAACATGTGTCAAATTGGATTTCTTTTCTCGCTCCAAACTCATTTCTTTTGAATTCTTGTATGTCATTCAAACTAAAAATCTGGGGTTCTGGACTGTTTTTGCTCCTCTGCCCCTATGATGCCTTTGCCTATTCACTTTGAATTGTCTACAAGTTCCTCTGAGCAAGACTGGGAAGTTAACTCCTCAACCCCTGCTTTTTTAGCCTGACAAATTAAATTATCCCCATCTTATACAACTGCAAGCTCTTACCCAATACTTTATTGTGAAAAAGTTGACCTAATACCCATATTCCCACCACCTATATTCTGCCACTAGCATTTACTCATCTTTATCACATATCCATCTGTGCATGTCTGTGTCTTTAATATTTGAAACCTTATTAGCACGTGTCTGTCAACACTTGGTAGGTGCTCAGAGATTTTCTTGGAGGTGATAGGACTTTTCTGAGGCTCCTTTTTTCTTCTGTTTCTACCCTTTTAAGCTTCGGATCTGTCTGTTTCTAGTTGGGAACAAACTTTAGGAATCTTGCTCAGTCCGACTACTGCAACAAGCCAAATCAACTTCACTTTTTGTTACATTCTTTAAAAGTGAAACTTTGGGCAGATTTTTAATTAATTAAAAATTCATTTTTATATCAATGAGATAAAAGCAGTATCAAGGAATGTAGCAGAAGGGAAATAAAACTAGCCAAAGGCTTTTGTTCTTTCACTACATTGAGCAAAAATTTGTGGTCAAAGAGCATGGACAGTGGCAAAATTGAGCGATTTGGGGTTTTATTAGGAATACTTGAAAGCCAGCGAGCGGCCTTTGAGTAATGTTTGAATCAAGATGTATGAAATCAGCTCTTCCTTTTGTTTGTTCAAAGACCAACATCTGTAGGTCTTGGAATTCCTTGTTCCGATGAGGTTTTCTCCACTATTGGTATTTGAATCTGGGTCATTCTTTGTGGCTGGGGGAATGTCCTGTGCCTCGTAGCATGTTGCGCAGCATCCTGGGCCTAGAGTTAGGCTGTCCTGGGCCTCTGCCACTAGATGCCAGTAGCAAACCTTCCCCAGTTATGACAAGTGGAAATACCTTCAGATATTGTCAAATGTCCCCTAATTGAGTCATGGTGGTACACCTAGATAAGAACTATTTCTCTTAGAAGTCCTATATGGGATAATGATTGAGTTGAGGCTAACTGTGCTAGTAGATTTCTGGGGAGGCTCATTTTCTGTTATAATGAGAAATGCATTTTATTTTATTTTGAGACTAGGTCTCTCAATTTTTACCTGTAGAACCGCAGGCTTATGTTGCATGGGGTACCACAGACTCAAGCAATCCACAGCCTCAGCTTCCCAGGTAGCTGGGATTACAGGTGCACGCCACCACGCCCAACTATATTTTTTTGGAACTAGGGTCTTGCTATGTGCCCCCAGCGGGACTCGAACCGTGATCCCTGACCCCAGCTGCGACTTTCTAGGCTACTGCCTACAGGCCTGTGCCACCATGCCCAGTTGAGAAACGCATTTTTTGTTTGTTTGTTTGTTTGTTTTTGAGACTAGGTCTCACTATTTTTGCCTGTGGAACTGCAGGCTCACGTTGCTTGGGTTACCACGGACTCAAGCAGTCCCCAGCCTCAGCTTCCCAGGTAGCTAGGATTACAGGCACGCGCCACTACGCCCAGCTATTTTTTTAGGACTAGGTTTCACTATGTGCCCCCGGTGGGACTCGAACCGCTATCCCTGGCCCCGGCTGTGGCTTCCTAGGCTGCCACCTACAGGCATGCACCACCATGCCCGGCAGAAACGCATTGTTTAAACCAGTTTGAAAACCCAGACATTTTTAGATGTCACTGGCCTAGGGAGTGAAATTGGTTGGTAGATGACCACTGAGTGTGTGCGCCTTTCACACTTTAGCAGGAGCTGTGTTATTTGATATTGTCAGGACCTGTAGGTGGTTGAGTAATGAAAAGGGTCACTTAAGTTGAAACAGGGAATGATTTAAAAAGAATGACGGATTAAAATTATGTTTTAATTAAAGCCAATAAGTGGACAGTCAAGCCCCGGTCTTTAGGAATGAGATTGTTGGTTTGCCCTCCTTAGAGATTTTATCCTTACCCGTAAGCCTGTCATTTAAATATACAGTTCTGGGTTGTGGTATTTTTTTTTTTTTCTTTGTCTGTTTTGCATTTTAGCAGAGTGAAAACTTGTAGTCACCTGTAAGGCTATCGGAATCTTCTAGAACTTCACTTTTTTTTTGGTCTAGTCTTCTAAAGTTGCACTGATCCATTTTTTAAAGGCTATTGTCTTCATTCAATCTTTCCAAAGTGTCTGACTTACTTTTCCTAGGAGAAAACTCTGCTTTTGGCATCACTTAAGATTTAGTGTAGTTACAGACTTAGAGCAGAATAGGCATAAACAGACCTAGAAGCAGACAGCTGAGTTGATGGGCGCAGTGGTGACAGTCTAGAGAGTGGATTCCTGACTGGGTGTCTGCAGTGAGAGTAGACACCCATAAGTGGTTAACTGGGCAGGTCTGTTAACAGACTGTACTCTGAAGTGCATGGAGAAGCTCTGGGAGGAAAGAGGGACCCCTCTCTAAGTGTTGCTCCTTTGGAGTTGGAAGATCTGAGAGCAAGACCCTTAGTGATCCCAAGCCTCAGGTTGCTCATCTTTCAAGTAGGAATGATAATACTGTTTGTCTTAACTAAGCAGATTATTCTGCTGGTTATTTGCAGGTTGTGTAACAGGACATGCCTTTGTAAAGGTCCCATGGGACATTGGTATGTTATTAATGAATCAGCTTTGCCAAGCCGGAGAATGGACCTACTCTTCTGAGCATGTGGTGACTGCCTCTTATTTGTTAACCATAAAGCACTTGAACCCCACAATGAGAGCTCTTTGTCAGAATAGGAAGGGGTGGAG
Source organism: Uropsilus gracilis (assembly GCA_004024945.1). Taxonomy (NCBI): domain Eukaryota; kingdom Metazoa; phylum Chordata; class Mammalia; order Eulipotyphla; family Talpidae; genus Uropsilus; species Uropsilus gracilis. The sequence goes on along the minus strand of PVHY01001049.1, from coordinate 114,123 downwards.
GCTTTGTTCAGTACAAATTCGTACCTTCCCGAAGAAACAGCTTTGAACTCCTACCACGATGGTGGTGAAGGCATGTGATTGTGGCATGGCTGGGTCTTTGTCATAGGTATTTCTTAATTGCAAGTTGCTGACCCAGGGAGCAGGCAGGGATAGGGGAGCAGGAGGGGGAGGATGAGACTTAGCTATCTTTGATGGTTATGCCAAGTGTGATGTGTGAAGACTGCACCACCCTAGAGGGAAAGGAATCAAGAATGAAAAGCATAGGGTTAAGGTCTGTGTGGGGCAGTGGGAAATGGAAGAACTATCTCAGCCAGGACAAGATCTTTCTCCTCTTTTGAGCTTGGCTCCTTGTAAAATGAGACCTGCATCATAAAAAAAAAAAATCTCTTATGGTTTGATTAAAAACAACAACAACAACAACAACAACAAATTAAAAAAAAAAACCCAACAACTTAACATTGTTGAGAAAGAATGTAACCACTTGCCTTTTAAATCTTTGATCAGTGATCCGCATGAATTGGGGGTGGGGTAGGGAGTGAACCTGGCTTTTCCTGGTTCCCACTACGTTTGGAGTGAAGGCATCTGTTTTGCAGATGACCTCAGGCATGTACAGAATCGTGGGCAGTGTGAGAGTGTAGTAGCCGCACAGCACCACTGGGTCATTACGTGATTGTACTTGTAATCTGTTCCCAAGCAGCTCTGCCCTGCAGCAACTCCAACTGAGATGCATCACCGAGCAGAGGAGTTGTTTCTGCAACTGGGACCCCAGAACCCTGGGCAGTTCTGACCTGTGTTTCATTAAATCCTTGTCACAGGTGTCACTGATTGTGGCTGGCTCCCCTTCATGATTGGGGTGGGAGCTCAGCTTATCAGGAGCTCCGACACTATCTCTTTATCAGCAGTAGCTTCAATAGATGTCCTCTCTGAGACAGACTGTTTCTTCTCTCCCCTTTTCTCATGCCCCCCTTTTCTCCTTCCCTCTACTGTAAAGAAAATAGAACTTGAGTTATGTGAAAACAAAGATTACCAAGGTTTATTAGAATGAAATGTTTTAAGTATGTGTGTGTTCTACCTGTAATAGTACAGAATTTGCCAAAGTATATCATCTACCATGTACTTTGACTATGGTTCCCCCCTCTCTTTGCAAAGCTTTAATAGTTTGTTGTTTCAAAAATAGCACTTAAACTCATGGATGAATGCATTCTTTCAACTGTACTCTTCCCTACCATGATGTTTCCTTTCTCCTCTTTAATTTCTCTAGAAATTATTGAACTCTACCTGTAAAACCTGACAGTTGTTTAAAAGAATCAATTTAAGTCTGAGCAGTGTAGTCATTAAAAGGAGTTCTAGGTGGTGTTCTGACTTCTTAAAAAACCTTTCTGAACCTGAATGAAGCATTTAATGTTCCTGATGCGTCATGGGCAAATGTAGGATCCTGGTGGGCATTGTAATTATTAAGGAGTTAATGTTACTTCTGCCATGCTTAAACATTAACCAAAGGGCTTCCTCTGCCATTATCTGCTATCAACAATTACTTGGAACACTTTCTGGCAGTTGAGCTTTGTTTTTCCTCCAACGAGATGCTAGCACAGGGTGAGAATAGACATTAGACTTCAGCAAAGGAAGATTCTTGATTATGTCCAAGGAAGCACTGCCTTGGGGGTGCAGTGTTTACCTGCTTAACATTTTGTAACCTCTTGTCAATACCACCCACCCTCCCTTCCCCGATATTTACAATAGCTACCTGGATCTAGTGGGGAGGACTGTATTTTATAACAATGAACAGTACCTATTTTCTTATCTGGGATGGTCATTAAACTTGCTTCACCGAGACAGTGATGGCAAGGTGCAATTACACATAGTTGAGTGCTTTTTGCTTGAGGACCTGAGGCAGTAATGCTCTTTGGGTCACTCAAATTTAGGGGGATGTCAAAAAGGGGTACTGCTCTGTTGCAGATGTGTTCACTTGGCTTTTAACAAAAGGCTGTGTGACCCAGAAACTTAAACCCAGAAAAGAACAAAAGTACTTTCAAACTTACAAATGGGAAGATCTTGGAAGCTCTTGAATAGCTCCTCTGGAGTGCTTTCTTTTCCACCTAGCTGCTTTGGAGCTGTGGCGTGCTTAATCGCTTCTTAGCCTAGAGGGCCCCATAAAATTTTAGCCTGTTTCTATATAGAGTGCTTTTGGAGTGGCCATTTCTCTCTGCCTCTTATTTACTCTCAAACACCATCTGGAAAAAGAGCTGATGAGGTGCATTGAGACTTGGCATCAAAAGCCATTCATTGGTAGTCGTCACTTGGTTCCCCTGCACTTTGGCCTTATTAAATATTGTTAAAAATTATTTTTGCGTTAAGAAATCACTTCGATAATGCAGGAATTAAAATCTAGACAGTGAAAATTACATAGATTAAAAAGGGGAAGCTCTCCTACCCTACTCTTCCTGTTGAAACCACACTGACCTTTTAGTGTTCTTGCTTTTCTTTTCTGTGCATTAATCTGTGCACTCCATTCCTTGACTTTCTGAAGTTCCAGTGCCTCTCTGACAGTGTGCGTAGGTACACTGTAAACAAACTCCTTCTTGGCTTTCAATTCAGACTGGCTGAAACAGGATACACACCCAGGTATTTGGGAAGGAAAAGCACCTAATTTAAGTTTTACTTCACTTCTTCTGTATGCTTCAGGCAACAGGACTTGATTTCTTTTTTTAAATTTTATTTAAAATATTTTATATTTAATTTTGTACAATACATGATGATTAGGACTTGATTTCTTCCTGTGTTGATTTCCAAATAGGACTGTTCTAGAGTGGAGTTTCTGAATATCTCAGTTCTTTCAGCCTCAGATATGAGCACACAGATCCTGCCTTTGTACCTGCCCTTTGTCCCTGGAGGTGCCATTGTGACAGTCCTAATCAATGTGATCTGCTCAGGCCCTGTAAAGGCAGCCCCCTTTAACTTCCATGATATAAATTCTTGATGTTTCTAGGTTTCTAGTCATTCTGCCCTCATCTTAGCATTGCTCTTCAAAGACTCTCATGCTTTGTCTGGGTCTTAAATGGCTGTCACGGCCACCCAGCATGCCATACCTGTGTAGTCTCTCACCATGATGTGAGCTGTCCCCTAGTCCAGGAGGACATCAGCAGCAGGGCCCCCCCCATGCTTTTCAGCCCAAGGCCAAATCACTGGATGCCCTGGGAAGCAGCAGGCTCAGTACTTGGGAATGTGGCCTTGCTCCCTGCAGTGCATGTGCATTGAGTAGCTGCTGGCTTATGGGTGACTTACTTCCAGTCAGTTTACTCTTGCTCCTCTCCTGCTCATCCCCATAGTAATTTTTTTTTTTTTTGAGACTAGATCTTGCTATTTTTGCCTGTGGAACCACAGGCTCTCCTTGCCCAGGGTACCACGGTCTCAAGCAATCCCCAGCCTCAGCTTCCCAGGTAGCTGGGATTACAGGTGCGCACCACCACACCCAGCTATTTTTTTGGAACTAGGTCTCGCTACAGGTCCCAGGCAGAACTTGAACCACAATCCCTAGCCCCGGCCACTTCATAGGCTGAAGCTTACAGGCACGAGCCACCGTGCCCGGCCTTTCCCCATAGTAATTTTTAAAGTAACTTTAATATGTCTTTTTCTTTTTAAATTATTTTATTGAGGTAATGGTGCTACACAGCTCTATCTTTTAGGTGAAGTGTCTTTTCAATTTTAGGTTTTTGGATTTTTCTTTACTGTGACTTTCATAGTTTAGCCCTCAGACAACAGCACCTCTTTGAGTACCCCTGAAATTGGGGCCAGAATACAAGCTTAATGGGTCTCCTTTTGCAGGTGGAGTGGGGGGGAGGGAGAAAGGAAGGGGGGAAGAGAGAGAGAGAGAGAGAGAGAGAGAGAGAGTGAGAGTGTGAGTGAGAGTGTGAGTGAGTAATGGAGGAAACTAAGGGGAATTATGAAAACTCCTGGCTCTTGGAATAGGATTGAAGGACATGGGGGGAGGGGCCGGGGCATTTCAAAAGCAGTGTTTATAATCTAGCTGGCACCTTCACCAGAGCTATTATTACATACAAGTTTAGGACTGTTTTTTTCTTTTTTTAAAAAATGAAGATGAGTCTCTACTTCTTAAACTATTAGTTGTCAGGCCCTGACTGGTGCTGTTAATATAAAATTGAGACTGGAGGCCATAAATTTGAAGATGAAGATGATAAGCTGTTGCCAGTGAACTCTCTTACAATAAAATTGAAAAAAACAAAAACAAAAAAACAACCAAAAACCAAAAAAACAAAATCCCATGCCAGACATTTTTATCTGAGCTTTGTCTTTATGGGTTCACCAGAGTTCTTTGCAGACTGGCATGGGGGTGACATAGACTTAAGGGATGGATGGAAACTGGTCACTTTGCACTTGGAACTGGCTGTGCCTGCCTCTTGGGTGCATGTACTGTGTCGGGGCATGTATGTGGTCTTAAAATGCTATTCATCAGCATACTGACCCCCTTTTCAAGTTTCATTGTTCTATTGTTTAGACTATGAAAGTGACATTTGTTACAAAACCAGTTTCTGTGATCTAGAACAGTGCTCTCCAACTTCTGTATGTGTGAACTCATCGAGAGGCCCCAGCCTGTGAGTGTCTAATTCAGTAGCTCTGGTGTGAGGCTTGAGGACTGAGATTTCGAACATGTGCCCAGATGCTGCTGCTTGTGATTTGGTAGCCACCCTTTGAGAGGCACAGAGAAGCAGCATCACCTTCAGTCTCACCACTCAGAACCACTGAAAACATTTCATTAATCATTCAGAACCATCTAACCATGGTTTAGCTTACAAGCAAAGATAGTTCTGTCCTTGTGTGTATTTTTATTAAAAAAATGTTTTAAGGCCGGGCATGGTGGCGCATGCCTGTGAGCAGCAACCTAGGAAACCATGGCAGGGACCAGAGATCACAGTTCGAGTCCCGCTTGAGGCAACGTAGCAAGACCTAGTTCCAAAAAAAAAAAATAGCTGAGCGATGAAATGAGTTATTTTCATAACAAGATTCAACTATCAGAACTGCGTAGTGATGGAAGTATAAACATCTCTTTACTCTTCTCATCCCATCCCCTATGCATTTCAGAGTATTTTTCTGTACACTTCTAAGTATATGCAAACACTTTATTTTGGGACATTCTATTTTCATTCAAACAGGTCTTCAAAGTTTTTCTATGGTAATATATCTTGGTCTTCCCCATTTTTAAAATGGATAACACAATGTTTTGTACCCTTTTAATATTTAATATCTGTTTTCAGATATAAAATCTAGTAGATTAAAGAGGAGGTCTGGCACACCTCCCTTTTATCTTGCATTGGAGGTTAGAGATTATTTGCCTGCCTTTGTGGAGTATTTAGCTTGTTCCAGGCACTGCCAAGCATTTAGTATGTATTATCTAACACCGTTATCAAAACAACTTTATGAAACAGGTATCATTATTATCCCTATTAACAGATGAGGAAACTGAGGGTCAGGGAGGTTAAGAGAACAAAAACCCTTTGACAACTTTCTAACTGAAACAGGTTCTCTGGCATTTTGGGTGCCATGAAGCATTCAGCTTAGTGTGAACATTGCTTGTTTGTTTAGCCTTCCTATGGTTATACTAGAAAATTAAGGTGAAGGATATCCTTAAGGAACTCACACCCTCGTTGGAGAATGAGGCATATAAACAAATAATTATGTGAGCTATTATACTAGAGGTTTTAAGTGACTCATGGGTTTTTGATGACTTGAAAAAAATCCACTGAAGGAGAGGGGTGTATACCTGAAAGGATGGGAGTCTGGATGGAGGTGTAGCATTAGACTAGGCAGTCAGACCTGAGTTCAAATTCTCTTGTTACCTTTTAGCTGAGCAACTTAGCATTGGGAAGAAATTTAGCATTTCTGAGTCTTTCTAAGTATCTTAAAAAATACTTTTTGTGACTGTTGTTAAGATGAAGCAAATGTCTATTAAGAATTAGCTATTACTGTACTTAATATATAATGCATTTAATGGGTTTGATAAATATAAATGTGAAATTTCTGCCATATCACTATATGCTAAGCAGAAACTTGCCTTTAGAAATCCTTAGGAAGTACTGGTAGAAATAGAGGGAAGCAAAGCTCATGGTCTTTTTTCCTCTCAAGACCATAAACTAAAGCTGCCCCCCCCTCCCCCCAGCCAAGAACAACTCTGCCCCTATCTTTGTTTGCATTTGCAGACCATTGTCTTGATGGGCCTTAATCTTGGCACTTAGCTCTCATCCCACGTGTGCTGTATATTCTGTTCACGCCTTTCCTCCTCTCTACAACTCATTGGAAACAGGATCTGTGCGTCCCATGCAGTTTAATGGAGACACATTAAATGTCAGTTGCAGAACCAGAAACTACAGGAGGGGCTCATGTCCCACAGGCCAGGATGGGTTGAGCTTCACCAGTATGGTTTTTTAAAGACCTTTTTCACCTCTCTCAACCGTCCTTCCCCCTCAGCTTTACACGTCAGTTTTTTGTACCCACTCAAGTTTTTGACACAGAAGAGTCACGGGACATTTTGTTCAAGGTTTTCAGTGAATTATGTCTTGATATATGACTAGTTTGTTTTATGAATTAGCTTAATCCTTGGCTCTTTCACTGGGAGGAAAGATTTATGTTGATATTTTCCCTCTACTTAGACAAGCAGAACAAAACCTCTGCAGGCCTGCTTCTTGTGTAGCCCGGACATTCTGACCAGACCCTGCAGGTTAGAGCGAATGCCGTTCGCCTTTTCCTTTCCCTCCTCATGCTTGGGAGAGAGCACAGGGCCAGGATTCTGGACCAGGGAAGCTGGAATAGCATAATAAAGTAATAATTTTGGGTGAAGATGAGGCTAAGTGAGTTAAAGGGAAGACTAGTTCCTTTGCTGTGCAATGACTTGGAGATGTTTCTGAGTTTGCTTTGGGGTGAAGTGGGCTGTTAAAACATGTTTCATGTCAGCCTGACCCATCTAAATAGTTATCATGACAAGGTGTGACCGGGTTATTTTTCTCTCCTTTCCTTAAATAATCAGCTCAACTCCACACCTTTGTGAAAATACCAGTTTCTAGATTCAAAGAACTGGATTCCTTTTCCTAGAAGCCAGTAACAGCTTCGCTAAGTTTCTGGGTGTTCCCCCCCCCCTTCAGTTTGCTTCCCCTAAGATAGAGCCAACTATTTAGAAAACTTAATCACAGGTTCTTCTTCCATTCAACCTTAATCTGGTCATTCAGAGGCCCTTGCCCTCTCCTTCAGAGGTTGCCATGGCCTGACCTGTGGCCACAGAGGTCTTCCTCCTGAGCCTTCAGAAGGCAGGAGCAAGTCTGATTCTTTGGGTAGGGGGTTGGGTTGGGTCTTTAAAACTTAACCTGCAGTTGTGAATGGTAAAAGAGACCAGTCAGTGGGGATTTACTTTCCTGCATAATTTACCACGCAGTCAGAAAGTTCTTTCTAATGGCTTCATCCAGGAAAACTCATAAAATGATCAAGTATCACAGTTTATTTCACTGAAGTTGTTCATTTTATGGACAGTTGTTCCAGACACTTGAACCACTCTCATGGATTCTGCGACCCCCTCTTTTTCTGCCTTCAATTCTCTAGCATGTTTAGTGACAGAATTAGAGGAACCTTTTTAGGAAGTCTTTCTACATGAAAATAACTGCTTATATCACTCCTCACACTTATATTTTCCTCTGATACTTAAAAAAAGGTAGAAATAGGGTCCTTAGAAATCCTGTCACTGCTGCAAGGATTAATTTGAGGTGGTAGTTGGTGATGGCTAAGGAAGAAAGTTAGAAAGCTCCTGCATGCTGCTTTGGTGTACTTGTTTATTGGCTGTGTGGCATTAAGTTGTCTGTATAGTAGTGCAAGTTTTGTTTATTGACTTAAACTCAGGTGTTGATTTATTTATTTTTTTGCCTTTACTCTTCCCCTTGGCTGAAGACAAACACAGATAAAGTCGTGACCTATTGAAAGAGCCATATGAATTTCATTTGGTTTTTGTTTTTAACATAGCACATTTATGTTTGCAAAATGTGGTGAAGACAGATCCATTGATAAAAACAGATTGCATAAGTCTTTCGATTTCAGAGTGTTTAAGCTGAAATCACCCGTGCCATTTTAGCTTTGTTCCTTTCCATGGGGATTTGGTTCTCCCTTTATGTGTGTACACCCTGCTCTGTGAACCTCTCACCTGTTTTAGGAAATCGTTTTGAGGAAACCTTGCCTTCTTTGAGGGTGTGAGCACTTTCTCAGTAAAGCTTGCTACCACAACTGTGTGATACAGATAGATATAGCCTGGATAAGGACCACCTCCCTGGGGGCCTAAGAAAGCCCACTGAAACCAAGAGACTTCTTTTGGAAGAAACGAGAGACACCCAGTACTTTCATAGAGCACATCAAACTGCATAGCAGCGACAAGAAGTTAAGTGAGGAATGAAGACCAAGCTGATAGCCCCTTTCCTTCTTGTCCTTGATCTTTATAGTTGTTGCTGATGAGTGAAAAGAACTGTCTTGGGAGTTGGGAGACCAGGGCTCTCAATGAGCTAGGTAACCTTGGACAAGTCTCTTAATAATATTCCAAGGTCTCCAGAGGGAGAGAAAAGGATTTCATTCTCTAGCTGTCTCTTCTCTTGGAGTCTTTATGATTCCTTTATGATTCCTGGGGTGGGGGAGTGGGAGAGTGATGCTTCATCCAGGGTTAGAGATCTTAAACTTGGAAGGGACTATATGGGATGTGTGCTTAGGGGTTCTGAAGCATATTGACACTTGTGTCTTACCTGGGAAAGTGAAGACAGCTTCTACTTAATTAAGGGGTATCTTCAGATCCCCCTGTTCAGAATATGGACAAGTAGTAGTAGGTCCCCCCACTTCTTTGCAACTGATGTTGCTGTGTTGGCATTTTGAATGAAGGACTTAAATTTTTTTCTATTAAGAGTGGTCACGTTTGTACTGAGATGGTGCTTAAAATTGTGCTTGCCATTTTATCTGTAATTCTGTTATTGTCTCTATAGCTGTGAGCTTTATCTGGCCATCCCTGAGGTATGCCAAAAGATTTGCCTAGCACTTATCAAGGCAAGTTCAAGAAATGTTGTTTTCTGTATTTTCTTTCCCCCTTGTTGAGCAACACAAAACTACCAGGTTTTATGTTCCATTGGCAGCTGCTGCTGGTCTTATATTTTTTCTCTCCCCTTCATCCTCCTCCTGTCTCCCTCCCCTAGGACCCCCCTCCCCCACTCCTGCTCAGCTCAGAGGGGAGCTGTACCTTTGTGGTTCTTCTGCAGCTGCTGGACTTTGATGGGGACATGCTTGCTGCCTCTACACTTGCTTCCCGTAGCAACCAGTTCTTTGAAGATGACCTCTTGCTGTTTGCCTGTTGTCTCTCATGTTGGATTATAGATGAGAGATTTACCAGGCTGGGGGTAGGGGCCTGCTGTTAGCACATTTCTTTTAGGGTTCCCAGCGTCCCTCTGCTTGTGTTTTCTCTTTCCAGAATATGAAGAGGGGGGTATATGGAGGGGATGTTTGTGCTGAATCAAGCATTTTGTAGGTTTATGTTAGTTGTGAGATGATTTGGAAATGGATGCTGCAGTGATTCCTTATTGAAGCTATTTGACTTCTTTTCATTGTAATGTGATTAACAATTATTTGTGTGTTGGCATTAAACTTGCTTCTTGGTGTAATCTGAACTATGGGAATTGCCAAAATATCTGAATCTCCACACATTTGAACACTCCTATTCCCCCTTCTGCAAAGTATCAAGTTTTCTCTTTCTTTAAAGCAGCAAAATCCCCTGGCATGTCGCTCTGTCCTGCAAAGACAGCTCCCGATATGCTCTGTACACTAGTGTGCAGATTCTGCTTATCTCGGTGGACTTGCTTTGGATGAGATGGAAACAAGGCTGGAGTAACATGGTGGGAGAGCAAAGAGTCCAAAGAACCTTCTGTTCAAACAGAAGAGCTATATTTTAAATCTTTCCAAGTGGCAAAGGCTAAAATAATATTAGTGCCCAGTTTATTAAAAGGCACAAGAAAATAGATACTTGCTGCATGACTGATGGGAAGGTTATTTGTAGCAGGGCATATACCAAGAACCTTCAAAATACTTATATCCTTTAGCCCAAAAGCTTTTCTTATAGAGATTTATCATAACAATCAGATCTACAAATCAAGATTTTTATGTGAAAATGTTCACTAAAATGTCATTTAAGATGGAAAATTGTCAACAATGAGAATATCTAACAACCAAGAATTGACTAAGTGATAGTACTTATGTTCATAGGGTGTTATGCAGATATTAAAGTTGAGAATAATGTCATAAATGGGAAAAGCAGAATATAAAGCAGTATATTCTACAGCAAACCTAATAAAAAGACTAGTGAAATTACGTACACACTCTTTTTCTGATAATGACATTTTAGAGTGTTAGTTTTCATATTCTAAGTTCTTCAATGAATGCGCATTTTATAAAAATCTGAAAACATCTTTTTTTTTTTTTCCTTTACACTAGGTCTCGCTATGTTGCCTAGGGTAGTTCCGATCCTGTAGACTAAAGCGATCCCAGCCTCAGTCTCCCAGGTAGCTGGGATTAAAACAGGCACCTGCCACTGTGCCCAGCTGCTTTTTGCAGACCAGGTCTCGCTATGTTGCCTCGGGTAGTCTCGAACCTGCGAACTCAAGCGATCCCTGGCCTCTTGTTCCCAGCACTTGAACTACCGGTGTGCGTCACCACTCCTGGCTGAAAACATTTTTTCTTCTGAAATTGATTTCTTACCCCCCAAACAGTACATGTAAGACATTTTCATTTAAAGCTAAGTATTTTTAATAAGTATGCCAATAAAGCTCCTCTGCTTCTTGTTTATCATTAAGATGTGCATGTAGATTTTTTTAAGAAAAAAAAATTAATGCCACCATCATCTTTGTGAGAGAAATGACTTAGTGGTTTTAAAGTAGTTCCAATTTTATCTGAAAGGAAGTTATATCCCTTAGCAGGGACTCAGTGAAACAATACGTTATCTTTTGTAATCATATGGTAATGCTGGCTTCACAATGATGTATAAGTCTGTGGACATTGGGGTTGGGTTGGTTGTTTTTGACAAAGTTCAGGTGGATTGTCCATTTGCTGAAGGTGGATAAATGGTAGTTGGTTTTGGGAGTCCTTCTCTTTGTTGGTGATGGAAATCACTAGTTTTGAACCCTATTTTTATTTGAAAGCATTTGTGATGTGATAGAAGGAAAGATATAAACAGATGATGGTAGCTCTATGAGCAAGTTATATAGGGTTACCAGAGTGGTGGGAGATAGTTTTGGGGCCAGAAGGGTAGATTTCATTTATCCTGGTGTTAGCAGGTGATGGCTGTTGAGGGTGGAAAGGTCTTTCTGGTCTATTTTAGGGAATTTGACTGAGGTTAGTTGAATTAGGGAATGGTGAGTAGCTACAAAGTCATGGGCTGACATGCTTCCTCAGCCCTTGATGCCTCCAATTACTTGGGAACACTTCCTGGTCCAACAGTAGCTTCTGCTGGGCTTATTACTAGGAGGGACTAGTTTGGATTGACTGTCTTGAGAGGATTCAATTTTTTAACATTTTAATTTGAATTCTTTTTAAATAGGCACATGTTGGAATCCACAGGTGGAATTTTTCAACTGGTAGTCTCTTAGCAGTCATATGTGTTCATTGGTTAATCATTTGTGTTTTCACTCTGGTTATTATGAGCAGTGCTGCTGTGAACATTTATATATGGATCTTTCTGTGGAGATGTTATTTCTCTTGAGTGTACACCTTTGAATGGATTTGCTAGGTCATATGGTAACTCCACTTTCCACATTTTGAGAGACTACCACACTACAGTGACTGCCATTTTACATTCTTACCTGTAGCGTGTGAGGATTCCAGTTTCTCACATCCTTATCAGCACTTACCATCTATCTTTTGGGATATATTCATCTTGTAGGTATAAAGTAGTCTCTGATTGTTTTTGATTTGCATTTCCCTCATGACTGTGTGGGTTATATCTGTCTATATTTGCCATATAAGAAATTAAAACAGGAACCTATAATATGTTTAATTTTTAAATTTGTTTAAACAGTAACAAACCCATTATATGCTAACACAACTGATACTTTTATGCAAAACAATATTTTATTTAGGAAAATATAGTGAGAAGAGTAACCTTTTAAAATATTTTTATGAAAACTTAATGTTTGATTTAGAAGCCCACTGTCTTCTGTTATCTATTTCCATAGACATTCTGTTGCGGTTTACTTTATTTGAAGTATATGAAGAAAACCTGACTTTGCACAGATAAGTAGTTAGAAAAGGGAGATGTATTTTATTAGTTTGTTAAGATAATTGTGGATAATTCTTTGACTATCAAAACTCAGTAAGAGGTAGTTTCTTTAAGGTCAGTTGTGTAATAAAGCCTGAAACCTTGTTGGTGAACTCTTCACGGTCTTTCACACTGAAGTCCATTGGTTTCTCTTGCTCTCTCTCCTGGGATCTTTTATGAGTGAATAATTTTGTACTTCTGTGCCCTGGTCATTTGGAAAATACAGATTAACTGTGTCCTACAACTGTCCCAAATGCTAACCCATTCCATTATACAGAATACTAAACTGCATTTTTTAACATTCTCACCTATCTCAATAGGGAAGTCTTTCTTTATTGTAATTCTGTCAGACACACAGTGATAGGTGTAAATTTCTCAAAAGCTTAATTTTGCTTGAAAGCTGAAATTTTGTCCTTGACAATTAGTATTGTTGATTGTTTTCCTTGAAGTATATTTTCCTCACTTCATTTTGAGAAACTGTATGTCTGCCCTAGACCCTATACTGTATAACCGTACTTTGTTGTTTTTTCAAACTAGCTATACTTAGTTCTTTTCAGTGAAAATGCTGTTCCATAATAGGATCGCCAGTTCCTCTTGCAGCTCACAGTTACAAGAGTAGCTCATCATGAGGCAGCACAGAGCTCCAACCGTGTTTTCGTTCTGTCGGATGGAATTTTATTTTATTTATTGATTGATTGATTGGAGAGTAGGTCTTGCTATTTTTGCCCATGGAACCGCAAGCTCATGTTGCCCGGGGTACCACAGACTCAAGCAGTCCCCAGCCTCAGCTTTCCAGGTAGCTGGGATTACAGGTTGCACCACCATGCCCAGCTATTTTCTGGGGACTAGGTCTCACTACATGCCCCCAGTGGGACTCAAACCACGATCCCTGGTCCCTGCTGCAGCTTCCTAGGCTGCCACTTACAGGCACACGCCACCGTGCCTGGCCGGATGGAATTTTAAAGACATGTATTCAGGAGTTGAAAGCTAATAAGATTAATAGTTCTATTACTTCATCAATATTGCTTCATCAACATTCTTAAGGAGACTTCTTCAATCAAGTGTGTAATAGTCAAGAGTACAGTTGGGGCCATTGCCTTGATTCACACAACAGATTTTCCCATCATTGCTTTTGTATCATTGGTGCAAATGTCAGCACAATGTAAAAGGCAGAGAATGTCTTAGTATTATTATAAAAATAGTTTTGCCCTGTAGGTTATCTCCTCCTCCGGGAGCTTGCTGACTGCATTTTGAGAACTGCCAGCTTAGATGTCATTTAGTGGCAATTGGAATAACACTCACCTCTCTGGGATCTGAGAATGTTTGCTCCAACTTGCATCATTCTCCCTAGTAGTACTTCAGTAGTATTCAAAAATCACAAAACCGCTAAGGTATCTTTGAAACTAAAATGTTTTCCTATTTTCTTTTGCCTTTTTTTTTTTCCTTCCAAGAAAAAGACCCTCTTTATCATCCACCTTTGTGAAAGGTGGATGGTGGTGGTGGTTCCCTTCTTTCATATTTTGAGTTTGAAAGGGCAGGCTCACCCTTCAGGGCCTTTCTTTTGTTTCTCAGAACACTCCTTTCTCCGAAAGACCATAGACTGATGTCTAGTTCAGGCCTAGGCCAGTGGCTGGCAATGACCTGATCCTTGCCATGTAAATCCTCACTAAATGGCATGAGACCCAAACTTCGCAGTTTATGGAATTATAAGGTGAGCCCCTTTTCCCAGCCAATTATGACTCGATCTGAAGCCATAGCCAGGCCATTAATGTATTTTGGGCCTTGTCCTCTTTTATATCTTGCCAAATTCTGAGAGTCTACTATATAGCTACTGGCAACAGGCCTCTGCCAAAACAGTCTGTGTATGTATCATTTAACACCTCACTTTTCCTTCTCCCCCTCCATGATGTCTGTTTTTCTCCCACACCTTTCTACCCACTTAAAAAAAAATGCATTTAACTTACTTCGGTACCATGATACAGACTTTGACTTCTGTAGATACTTGTTTTGAAAGAGATGTTGAAAAAGGAAAATGTTAATGTCTTCTTTTAGGGCCCTTCCTTTTTCAGCCATCTGTGGTTCTCCTAAAGGCCTTCTTAGGCCTTGAATTGCATCCCCCAAGTCATATGTTGAAGTCCTAACCCCTCAGTAACTGTTTGGATATAGGCTTTCTAGAAGTAAGCAAGTTAAAATGAGGTCACAGGGGTAGGTTCTAATCAAATAGAACTGGTGTCTTTATAAAGTGGGGGACATTCTGATAGACATTTGCACGTCAGGAGAACTCCATGTGAAACTGACATGCAATGATTATGGTCCTGATTCTACAAACCAAGGAAGCCCAGAGATTGGTAACAACCCACTAACAGGAAAGTAGGAAAGAGGCAAGGAACAGATTCTCTCACGGCCCTCAGAATGTTGATCTCTGATTTCTAGCCTCCTAACTGTGAGATGTACATTTCTGTTGTTTAAACCACCTGGTTTGTGCAGCCCCAGAAAGCTCTCACACTGCCCTCAGACTCATTGCTGTGTCTCAGGGCCCTTGATTCTGGTATTTCCCCTGCATCTTTGCTCTACAGATGACAGCATGCATGGTCTCCCGGGTGCCCCCACCTTGGAGTGTCCTGCTCAGAGCTCCTTTAATGCTCACTTTAATGAGGAATGCCAGGTTGAACGTGGTGACTTCTGGAAGGATGGAGAGATAGCATTGGAACTGGATGCAGGCAATTCTGTGTATCTGCTTCTGTCCTTTCTGCCATTCTGTGTCATTCCTCTTCCCCTGCATTGACTAGAAAAGTTGAAATGTGACTGGCCTCCACTTGCTTCCCTTTCCTGCAAAGCAAGGAGTGTTAAGCCAACATGGGTGTATTTGGCTTTATTTTCTCCATGGGACCCTCCTGTGGGTTCCCAGCTGACCGCCTGTTTGCACCACATAGCTAGGAGATGTGGCCAAGAAAAGCGGGCTGCTGGAATGCTCAGGACTCCGAAACATTACCCTTCGTGGTAGTTTGGTTCTTGCCAGGGTGTCCTTGTAAAACTTTTATGAAGATGTTGTTGCACTTTCATTGGAAGTTGAAAATTGCTGTTAACTTTGCGAAGACCCGTGTCCCCCAGGAATGTGGGACACTAAGGAAATGTTTCTGGCTCTGCCTTTTGGATGGGCCCTCCATTGCAGCAGCTGCCTGCACAGAAAGTTGAGCTGGATGGATGGATTAAGGGACATCAGCTAGGCCTTTGTTTAAAAATATTTAAAATATGTTTGAACCTCCCTTTATCAACAAAGAACAGTTTCTTTCAATAGAAAGAAGTTTTTTATTTCCATGTTTTTTTGTAATTTTGTTTGGTTCTTTTGTATACTCATGACTTCGGGAAAGTGTTCCCATTCACATTTTGAATACCACATATAAAGGGCTTTGCATAGTTATGTTCTGTTTTGCTTAAGGGAAAAGAGCAGTTTACTTCTATTAAGAACATAATGTTTATGAAGATAATATTCTCTGGCTTGAGTTAATTTTGTGTGTGAGTGTATGTGCACACTGAACTTTGACAATTAAAGGCATACATGAGACTGTGTGTATTTAAAATGTCTTTGGAATTTGGGGTTAATGGAGGTATATTAGCAGTGAGAATGAATTTTGGAAGTTAGAAAGAAACAAATAATAAAAGAAGTTCTCATGTCAGGGTTTGCTTCTCTTAGAACCAGAAGAATATTAACCAACTCAAAGTCCCTGACTATTAGGTATTTTGAGTTAAGATTCAGAATAAGGTAGTATTTTCCTAAAACCAGATCCAGGTTTTTCCTTGCCTTCTCTGTGATAATCGCAGTTTTGCGTATCAGATTTCTGCTTAACTTTAGATCTTCTTTGGGCATTTGCCCAGTGTTATTAGAAACCTGAGCTCCTTTTCTACATCCATGCAGGAAAGGCCAGCATGTTGCCCAGCTCCAGGGGCCTCATTCATCTTCTAGCACATGAATTAGGTCAGGGTGTGAGAGGGTGCTGGACTTGGGCAGTGCTGGACCCTGTAGGCCAGAGCTGACAGGAAAGGTCTGGTGGGGGAGGGCTCTGCTTTTTAGGTTCTCTAATATGTAAAATTTCTAGAAACAGACCCTAACTATAACCCCTGATAGTCTGTGTCTTTAAGCCAAATCATTCATCCCAAGGAGTGTTTGACCAGCTCTGGATTATGGCTTTGCCCTCTAGCCACTAGCTTAGCCACAGTTTGACAGGGGTGAGGCCACAGCCTGTGAAAGATCAAGCTGGAGAATTATTAGTTGTCTCCTAAGGTTGTTTTAAAATTGCTTGAGGGCCAGCCCTGACAGTTAAAAAAATATGCTTCTATTTCTCCTTTTTATACCTTTCTCCTGCAAGTGTTGCTGTCCTTTGGTTCTGGAGACTGAACCTATGTGCAGAAGATGAAGGGTGATTTGTAGAAACATTCTCAAATATTTCAGAAGTTTAAGGGCTTTGGACTGAGGTTAGTAACAAGCTGCTGGTGACCACGGCTCCAATATGTACTGAAAGGCTATGGCTCTCTGCAGCCCGGCCCAGGTCAGTCATCAGCCAGAAGATTAACAACCATTGCTTCATCTCTTAGGTTGAATCCTATGAGCTTGTCATTCATGTAAGTAAAAAAATGGTTGTCCAACCATTAACAATTGCCCGTGGTCCTACCCGGACTACTCTGGAGATGCTTGAGAAGAGCAGGGTGCTGGGACCCAGTGCTTTTTGCTGGGCTTTGGGATTCTTGCCTCAGATCAGTGCATCAGTGCATGTGTGGCACATACATCTTAGGATGTGACACAGGGCAGATCTCCCACCCTCATACTGTGTCAGTTTACTGCTCTGCAAAGGGGGTGATTGTTGGTTCCATGTAGTAGGGTTGTTTTAAAGCTTAAATATGTGCTGGTATATAAAATACCTAGAACAGGGCATACCTTGCTGTGTGTGTTGTTATTTATTCTTGTGACACCTTTGAACTTCTACCATATCTGTATGTGATCCAGTTGTTTGATAGTTTCTCTTTGATACTACAGTTCTAAAAGTGAAATTTCTTTTGTTGATGCTTTTTTGTATCTTTGCTAATACTGGAATGTCTTAAGATCCATGGCATGTCCTTGCTTAATATATTATAACCCAAAGATGTTGTGGTTGATCATGTCATAGATTTAATAAAAAGATGATATATTTTAAAGGAAATTTTGTTAATAATGCATGATAGAATTAATGCTTATTGTTTCTAACAGTCTACCTGTGTGCCACCTAGAATCCTCTGGACTGGCAGTGGCTGGTGGCACTTAGGAAAACACCAAATACAACAATGATTTTCAGGTCATATTTTGTGGGGCAGCTTTGGAAGCCACTGTCAGGAGCAAGGAGGTAGAAGATGTAGCTTTGGAGCTTCTTCACTCCACTCAGCCTGCTGTTGTCTGTCTTGTATATTGGAGTTTGAAGGCTTGGTTCATAAAAGAACTTCCACTATTAAACAAGGTTTGAAACTACAGCAATAAACTCTCTTTTCGTTTGCTTTCTTGATGGCCTGCTGCAGTCCCACCGGTTGGGGGTGTAATGTGTTTGCTCTGTCCACTGCCAGAGCATTTTGAGTACCACAGAGGTGGCTAGAAGCAGGATGTCTGACTTGCCAACATTGCCTTCAAGGAGTTAAGTGTGTTCTTTTCAGGCTGTTCTGTGGAATGAAAGTTGACTGGGAAGGGATATATGAGATGCTTATCCTGAGGGACAGGTCAGGTGAATAGTACAGATAAAGTGGGGAAGAGTGCTGGATAGTTCCTGCTCGTATTTATAGTTCTTTGAGTTAGATGCAAGTGTCTGCTGGCATTTTTTTATATTTCCTAAGCAGTCTTTATTTAAATTTCCTTTACTTTTTCTTTCTTAAGCAGCATCTTGCAGTGGATGAAACCCTGAGTTTTATGTAAACAAAGGGACCTCCTGAATCTTCCATTTTTCCCTTTTCTGCAAGTGCATTTTCTGTGTGATTAGGAGTACAGAAAGGAGAATTTGGAGAAAACTAGTTTTGCCTTTTTTCCTATAGGAAGAGAGAGACATGTCTACAGAACAGGGGCCTTATTTTGAGTTGATTGAAGTTACTTGATCTAATAGTTTCCTCACTAGTTTCTTGAACCTTGAGCTGTACAAAAAAATCACTTAATTGCCCAACATGGCATGTGAGACCATACATTCTTACTTTAATCTCGTGTGAGAACTGAGCATCTCAGAGCATCCTGTAGAGGAAGGACTCCATTGCTGCAGGCCTGGGGTATAATAGTCCCAGAGGAATTTGAAATCCAGCTGGGTCGATTCTGAAGAAAAAATAGGTTCTAACAGCTATATTCTCCCCACCCTGAAATGTTTAACCTCAGGGATCTAAGCTGCCAGGTGAGAATCTTTGACCATTCACTTCCCCTTCCCAGCACATCTTGATTTGTTAAGAAACTAGATCTGAATTAGATCAAAAACGATACTGTAAATGTTGTGCAAAGCCCAGGGCTCTCTGCTTAAGGCTGTCTGTGTAGGGAAGTAGACTTAGAGAGCAGTGCAGCTTTGCATGGAGTATCCTTTGGTTTATTATAACTCTGGTTTCATGGTTTAGAGCTCAGACAGTACTTTCCAGATTCTCTCTTTATCAAGGAGCTTTGCAGTTCTGAGATTCGTTTTGGTGACACTGGATACAAGATAAGACTCATGGTTGCAAAAGTCTAAGCCAAGGATTAGCATCTGGAGCCCCTCCACGGAAGGATCCTTGGTAGGATTCTCACTATGTCACTCACAGTGCCTGTCATGCAGTGCATTTTACCCAGAGTCACCAGTCAGTTTATCAAATGAATTTACAAACTTAGAAATTGTTTTCTGATTGAATAATAATGCTTACTCTGAGACCTTGTTCACGGCTTTACATTTTGTGAGCATATACACTGCATCTGTTGAGGGAACAAATGTGTGTAGTGCTCAGTTTGGGAATAAGGAGGATATGGTGACAGTGGGAATTAAGAGGGATGCTTTGAAGGCAAATGACTTCTTATCAGTTATTAAGAGCTGAGATTACAACTCATTGGAATGAATTTGTCTTTGCTGAAAGTTATTCTGTCAATGGCTGTTGGAGTGCCTATTAGATAGTAAATAAGTCAGTTTGATAGATTTGCAGATGGAGAAAGCAAATGGTTTTACTTTTGCCTCTCTCAAATCCAGATAATAATTTGAAAAGTCGTTTTTGTTACTGGAAAAGATCTATGACAGTGATTATAAACATTGGCTGGGGCATAGTTGGTGGAGGAACATCAGAGTGGCTGGTTTGAAAGTGAGTCCAGCTGACTCAGTGTTTCTTTGGGTATGTCATCTCTCTCCAAGTCCAGGTTCCTTCTCAACAGGGGTAGTAATCTCTCACAGTAGGGGCAGATAGAGCCTGCAGGTGGTTGTTGCTCACAGCAGGAGAGGGTATAAAATGGCCCTTTCAGGTCCCAGAGCTTCTGGGTGACAGGTCACTTTTACTTCTTCCTACCTTCCTTGGGTACCAATTCATCTAGTTCCTTTCATTTGGCATATTTCCCAGTTTGCCTTTTTCTTAGTTCAAGGTAAACAGGTCACTGTGTTCAAAACAGAGTTAATTGCATTGGGTACATTTTGTCCTTGCGTCTTATGGCAAGATCTGAATGATACTGTGGGAGCTCTGCAAAGTGAGTGCTGGTTTCATCACCAGAAAAGAACATTGTCTTTTCTGAGACGATGAAACCCTGCAGGGGGACGCTCATTCTGGTCTAGGATGCCTTGCCCATCACGAATGCTTGTGAAAATTACTTTTCCACGTACTCACTCTCCCATCCTTCCTGAAGGGAAGACTGAGTTATTTCACAGGTTTGCTTGCTATCAAATCTGGGAATTCTGGTTTAGTTGAAAAATGAGCTCAGAATAAAAAAATATTTAGGTGGTCTTTCCGGAGAAAGAAGGAAGCTCAACCTACATGGAACTGACCCAGGATATCCGTGGCTCCTGGCATGGAAGTGACCCCTTAGCTGCCCCTTAGCCAGGCAGGTAGACGAACATTTTGCTCTCTGACTGCCACACCTGGTATCTTCCGCCTCCTCTCCTGGAAGGGCAGTGCAGGTCAGGACGAGCTAAACCCCTGGCCTGAGTAGACAGCTTTCAATATAAGATTAAATTATGCCCTCTGTGGCTAGCAGGAAGGTTGGGAATTCTGTAGACCATACTGATAGCAACTATGTTTTACAAAGATAATTTAAAAAAAAAATTTTTTTTTAAACATCCTTGTCAGCCCCAGGGTTCTCCCACCACCTTACAATGATAATTTGATGGCTTGGTTAAAAGGAAATTGCAGTGTATTTCACCTTTAGACCTACCTTGCTGTGCTTTTCTGAAATTGGTTGTTTTCAGTTCTGAGCATGGAGCTATCTTGTTCAGAATCTCAGGTTGGACACTGTCTTAGTTGGCTATTGTTGTAACAAAGTGCTCCTACTAGCCTGTAAATATATCTGTTTATGTAAATAATATATCTGTTTCTCTGAGCATTCTTTCTTTTATTGTCTATAGAGGTAGCATTAATTTGTAACGCTGTATATGACTTAGTTACAGGTTTACACCTTTACAGTGATATCACATCATACCCACCTCTGAAACCTCAGTAATCCTCTGCCATAGTTCATTCAGCCCCCTCTCACCTTAGCTTCTACCAGCCCCTCTGATAGCCTCAATTTGGCAGTTAGATTTCAAGGGTTTCTTTTTATCTCATTCTTATGCTTTATATTACACGAGTGAAATCATCCAGTTTCAGTTTTCCTCTTTTTGACTTATTTCATTTGGCATAATCCTCTCCTGTTCCATCTGTGTTTTCACAAATGGCAAGCTTCATCGTTTTCACAGCAGAGTAGTATTCCACTGTGTTATATACCACATCTTCTTTACCCACTTACCTGTGGCTGGGTACTTAGATTGTTTCCCTGGTTTGGTTACTGTTGCAGCCTTATGGTTCTTGAGACTGTAGTTGTGAGATCACAGTGTCAGCGTAGTCAGGTTAGCAGGTCCCTCTTCTGGGGAATAAACTTTTCATTGTATTTTTCACGTGGCATAGAGAGACTGGGGGCTCTGTGGAACCTCTTTAATAAGGTGCTAAACCCATTCATGAAGGATTCATTCATAAGTATGCACACCATTACCTTTGGGAGTGTTAACATTTTAACATATGAGTTTGTGGAGGATGTGAGCATTCAAAACATAGCAGAGTCCATTGTCTGCCAGGCTCTTGTCTATTCCTATCATGGAGGGATGCCTTTCAGTTCCATGGTTAGGAGTTCCCAGATGCTGACTCTTCTGCTGCTGTTCCCAGTATAGAAAACTGTACCATCCTTGTCTTCCTTCATGTTATGCTGTTGCCATTTAATTTTTGTAATGTTATCAAGTGAATTGTTTCATTTGGTCCAGGTCAGTGATTGAAATAGACATACCTTTCACACCCACCTCTTCTACCCACTGGGGAGAAAGCACACATGCAACAGTTAATAGTAATATACTTGGAGGCATTGGGGCTAGAACTGGACTATGAAGAGTGGGTAGAGCCCAGGAAATGGAATTTAAAGAAGTCACACTGTTTTACTTGAATTTATCATGGTATCTTGCTTTTTAAGTAGCAGTTGATATTCTTTAGCATTGTTTACCTTTCTGACAACTCTGTTAGATGGGGTTTGTGATTAAATCCTGTTTTATTGCTGGGAGATTAAAGTCCAAGAAGGAGACAGCCCTGATTTGGCCAAGCCTACACAGCAGAATTGGTGAGTACAACTGAGCTGTGGAAATGCACTGTCTTCAAATTGCTGATGACCACCTGCTGATCTCTGACCACTCCCCCCACTTCCCCCAGAACACCTTCATTGCTACTTTCCCGTGGTGGTTTGTTCTGTCCTGCACTGCATGGTGCTACTGAAACAACAGCTTTTAAAAACAGCATCTGCCCTGTAACCCTACAACATCAAGCACATCCTTTATCTTCTAGATTGGAGCTGGCCCTGAGTTTTATTGCTATTTTAAGATAACCTGAGGAGAATAGGGTGGAGAGTATGTTTGGACTTTCTTTTTTTCTTTCGGTTGGGGAGAATTAGATTTCAGAGTCTAAAACTTAACCCAGTAGTCACTAGCCAGATGTGACTACTGAAATTAATTAAAATTAAAACTTTGGGTTTCTAGTTGTCACATAAATTGCTCAGGAGTCTCGTGTGGCTCATGACTTCTCATGTCGGTGCAGAAGCAAAACTTCCTCAGCATCACCACAGATGGTTCTGCCGCTCAGCATTGGTCTAATGTTGCCATTGCCTCACATCAACTTTTCTGTCACCAACATCTGCTCGATGATTTCTCACCTTATGTGATAGGTTTGCCGTTGTCTGCTGTACTGCCACTTGTCTCAGACCATGGTCCAGTACCCTCTGGGTCAGCTCTCAAAAGATTCTTGTGTTTCTCAGAGAGGGAAGACGGTAGCTGTTATACTACTTCTTATAGATGCTGCTGCAGTCGGGCTGCAAGCCATGATAGAATCAAGTACCCGAGTCTTTATTATCTATATTTGACGTGCCACACATTCTGTTAATTGTGCCTATTCAGTTATTCAAGTGTAAATGAATCAATGTAGTATGAAGCTCTTTGCCTGTATTAGGAGAGACCTGGGAAAGGACAGTTACAACCAGAAAAGTTCCAGTGCAAAGGAGTGAGCTGCCTTGTTGATACCTCTGCCTTTGAAGATGTTTCCTCTTGTGGCTGCTGATGTCTGGCTGGAAATTGGTTTGTCTTAGGTTTGTAAGAATAAAACCCTGAATGTAGAGTGTTAGGGACTTTGTATGCTTAGTTCAGATGCTTCGAGGTAACCTCATTTTATTTGCAGTGGCTTATACTGTGAATATCCTTTTAGAAGGACTAAAGCAAGGGAGTTCTTGAATGTGTCAGCATGTGCATTGCCTCTGACTGGATGGTAAGGTATGTCAAGGGCTCTGCCCTAAGTTTTGGTCTTTTTCCTGCAGAGATTGGGATTTACAGGACATGGGGAAAGAACCAGGTTCACAGTCTAGAAAGGCATTATCTCTTAATGGGTTTTCCATGCCCAGTTCTGAACTAATCTAAAGGTACTCACTTTCTGACCTGGATTAGAAAAGGAACAGTACTTTTTTTTTTTTCTGCACTAGATCATCATACATTTTTTAATTAAAAGCCCACCTGTGTAACTGAGGCTGTTAGAATTAGCTGAGTGATGAGCATGATATGCTTGCAACTTTGATTGGGTTACAGAGCTCTGAAGTGGAGTTGTTGACTTTCTTTTCGGTGTACTAATTTTGCTCTTGCCTTGAATACAGCAACTGCCTTTTTGAAAAAAAAAAAAAAAACAAAACAAAACAAAAAAAAACAAAAAACACTAGCTGAGGTATTTCAGTACAATAAACCATTTAAAGATACAGTGTGGGGAACTTTGACAGATGTATAGTCTATGAGACCAGCACCACAATCAGTACAAATGTTATCACCCCTGGAAGTTTCTTTTCTCTTGGTATTGGTAGTCCACCCCTTCTTGTGCTCTATCCCCAGATACTCACTGACCTGTTTTCTGTCACTCTAAGCAAGTTTGTATTTTCTGGAATTCTATATAAATTTTGTACTGAGGGGGCCGTTGAAAGGAAGTCTGTTATTTTATTCAGCTGCTGATTTTTGAGGTTCATCATATTGTAGCATGTATATCATTTTTATTTTATTAGTGAATAGTATTCCATTGTATTGATACATCACATTTTATTTACTCAATTACTTTTTGATGGGCATTGATTTGTTTCTACTTTTTAACTTTTACAAGTAAAGCTACTGTGACTGTTTGAGCACAAGATATACGTAGATAGATGTTTTTATATCTCTTGTATAAATAACTAGGAGTAGAAGGGCTGGTCACCTAATAAGTGTGTATTTTACTTTATATGAAACTTTTTCCAGAGTGTAACAGTTTGCATTTTTGAAAGCAGTATATTAGAATTCTCATTGTTCCATATCCTCACCAGCACTTTTATTTTAGCTATACTGCAAGGTATCTAATGGCATTTCTATAATGCCAGATGTCTCTCTTCAGATCTTTTGTCCATTTTAATTGAGTTGTTTCTGTTATTACGCTTTAAGAATCTTTATAAACTCATAATCATTCTCAATCTTCTTTTGAATATTCAAGTGATTTTTTTTGATATCTTTGTAGGTAGTTAAAAAGACTTAATCTTTATTTTAATACTTAAAGTTGAACTCAGCCCAGAACAAACCTTTTGGATCATTCTTGCTCATCTCAAGTGATAGTCTTTCTAGTGGTACTCTTTCTAGCCCTCAAGTCATTTTTCACACCTTTCTACCCAGCCACATCCAACCCATCAGCAGATTTTATTGCCTGTACCTTCCAAATATATTAAAACTCCAGCCACCCCATCCCATCACTTCTACTTGTTCCATCTTGTTGAACCTGCCATTATTTCTTTTCTGAATTATTGCAGAAGTCTTCTACAGTATCTCCCTTTCACTTGCCCTCCTAACTTCTTGCCAGCTGTTCCTATCCCATTTCTTCTCAGCAACCAAAGCAATCCCATTAAAACATAAGTTGGACCATCTTGCTACTTTTCAGAATCTACCACTGAGTTACAAAGTCCTGCTGTCATTTGGCCTCCTGTAACTTCTCTTTCCCCTTTCTCTTATTCTCCCTCATCTCCTTTGCTTACTCTCTTCCAGCCATTCTAACCTCCTGGCTGATCTTTAGAATATCTCAGGTTTTTTTAGATTTACTGTCACTCCTTCTGTCTGGAATAATTTTCTTCCCTCAGTCTTGACTCTCTTCCTTGCCTGCTTGTAATATTACCCTCAACTCAGTCTATAAGTTTAAATTTAAATCAAACCCACATCCCTCCAACCAAACCAATTATCAAAGGAGAATGAAAGGTGTAATTATGTTCAAAAACAATATGAACATATCTAAATGGGAAGAAAGAGCAAATACAAAGAAAAAATTGGTGCTGATGTCACAGTTCTGTGTGAGTGTCTGGAAGTAAGTGGAGGTGCTGGGAGCATCTGCATCTGCTTTGGTGGAGCAGTAGGACTAGAAGTAGGACTGGCATTTGGGGAGGGAACTGTAGCCAGATTTGGATCTTTGATGGGCTGCTTCAGGTGCAAACGGAAGCTGAAAACATCCAAGACACCACTGTGACACCCAGGGTGGGAAGAAACAGGTCTAGCTTTACAGCCCAAGCGACTTGGGCCAAGACTACTTTAGTCATCCAGTCGGTGACTTAGCAACCTTATGATGTCCTGGAGATCCGGATCTGTCAATAGAGAACCTATCCTAGGTTTATGAATTCTCAGGGAAGGAACCACAAAACTGGGAAAAGGAGTGATTCAGAGAAGAAACACCCTTTCCCTTCCACTCATCCCCCCCAGTCCACCCCAGCCCTGCCAACTATGACTCCTTGGATTTGGAAACCAAAAATCAAAAATGCCTAAGGGGAACTAACTTGACAAAAGATAGCCAACAAGATTGGCAGTAAGAAATTAACTGGTTTGTGATGAAATAAAATCAAGTGGTCTAAGAACGACTTAAATGCATGTTTAGAATTATTAGAGATGAAAGAAGGAATTATAGCCATAAGAAAATATGAAGCATAACAGGAGGGGAGTATTAAGAGATGAATATAAAAAGAAAAACGTACCAATGTTGGTAATGAAAAGATCTTTGAAATTTGAATCTTAATAAATGAAACTCCAAATTGGACAAAGATGCAGTTAGCATTTGCAAGTTAGAAGGTATGCTGAAGATTTTATCACGGAGGAGAGTAAACATACTTTATAAAGCAGCTGGGTGATGTGGAGGACAGACTATGCCTCTCACAGATCTGATAGGTGTTCTAAAGGAAGAGAGTGAGGGCAGTGGCAGACATTGTTTAGAGGGATGAAGATTTGAGAATTTTCCAGAAGCAAAACAAGACATGAGTTTTCAAGTTCAAAACACTTGATAATGCTTTGATTAGCAAGATGAATTAAAATAAATCCACAAATCTATGCAGATGCATTGCAGTGAAAAAGTCCAACATAGGCATAAAGCAGAAACCTTCAAAGCTACCAAGAGAAGAAAGATGACTTATGAAGGAGTAACAATTTTAAGGGAGTGTTTGTCCAGTTTTACTTCATCACAAGTCTTAATCCTGAATACTAAAGCAATAGGTTATTTCTTTCATTCCAGTTGAAGTCTTGGTTCTTGGGCAGCTGCAAGTCTCCATGAACGAGAAGGGGACTTGCATTCGAGTGACCCCCCTCACACACACACTTTTGTCACACACTGTTTTAGAGGCTGTATGATTTGGGTTGTTTCTTCTCTTGCTCTCAAAATGAAGAACCTAGGCTGGGCGCGGTGGCTCACGCCTGTAATTCCAGCCACCTGGGAGGCCAAGGCTGGGGGAGCTCTTGAGTCTGCGGGATCAGGACTACCCTGGGCAACATAGTGGGACCTAGTCTCAAAAAAGAAGAAGAACCTCATGGTCCAAAGGAACCAAACGACATGCTGAAGGTCATGGCTGTCTGAGATGGAGTTCAGGCTGTGTTCCAGAATCCATACTCTATCCACCTCTCTGCCCGGTGGTAGGTCAGCAAAGCAGAGTTCCAGGCGACCTGAAGCTAGTTCTTGTCTCTTAGGTATAAATGAAAGATCTCTAGCTGGGACTCCTGTGGTAGCAGATTGCCTTTTTTTGTGAATGACACAAGCTATTGGCTATGGGTCAGCTGCAGCCTGATGAGGGAGCTGGGAGACTGGCTGGTTATCCTCTGGTAACAACCAATAGTAACAATAGTATTCCCTTCTTTGGCCACTTCTCAGTTAAAAAAATCATGCCACCTGTTCCTTTTCAACACTTTGCTATACCAAGTTAGTACACTTACAATTTGCTACTAGATATTACTTTTTCTTCAAATTAGGAAAATTGATACTGCTGGTGATTTTTTTCCTTGGGGATATTTGTTGTTACTCTGTTGAATTTAAAACGTTTTTTACATGTTCTACCTTCAGTCACATAAGGCCCTGAGAGCTTTGCAGAGTTAAGAAGTAGGAGTTTGCCAGTTTGGGCTTTGGAAAAAATAAGGGGAAAGAGGACATATTAAGTAGAGTGCTGCTGTATGGAGTGGGTAGAGAGTGGTCAAGATGAGGTGCTGTTGGTGGGTTTATTGTCTAATAAAGTCATCGACTGTGTTTTGTCATGAAACCAGGGGATTGAGATGTAAAATACTAACATTTGAACTTATACCAACTAGGTAAGAAATTCTATTTCCCTCTCCTAGTCCGCAAAATGCAGCCACTATCTTGAATTTTTAAATTTTCATTTCTGCTGTCATATCTATGTAAATTGGTCCATTGTTTTCACTGATTGTTAGACACTTGCATATTCCTAAATTTGAGCCTTTAACCTGAGGAGGCAGGAATCATGAAGCTTAGTTTGTGCTTCTCCTTTACTGTGAACCTGATGTATATACTCTGCAATGCCTCCAGACTAGATTACCCATCACCTCTATAGAGTCCCTTGTTAAGTAAATCTCTGTTGCCCCTTTCTTTCTATTCCCCCCCTCCCCCCATTTAAATTCAGTCAAATAAGGCATTGAGAAGGTATCAGGAGAGGAAGTATTCTAAGGCACTTGGGCTGAATAAAACATTACTTTCTTTTCAGCACCAAGAAAGTTCTGGTAAGGTAACTGATGTCTACTGTGTATCACAGTAGGATGGTACACAGTAGAGCCCAGATTCAGTGACTGCCTGGGTTTAAATCCCAACTCTGCCACTCATGTGACATCAAGCAACCAATTCAACTTCCCTGTCTTGGGTTCTTCATTTATAAAACAACACTAGGGATATCTGCCACAAAACAGGTCAGGGTCAAATAAGTTAATACCTGTTAAACAGTGCCTAGAATACCACAAGCACACATTATTAGTGGCCATTATTATCTCTGATGTTTTAGTGCCAGGCACTGCTGTGGAATTTTAACATGCTATTGCAACAAACTTAGAATGACAGTCTTTGTATCCTTGTGTATGGATGAGGAAGCTGAGATGGAAGATTTAATTCATCTGTGCTGGGGGACCAACCCAGTAGGCCTTATCTGTATGGGTGAAAGCTTTGCTGTTGCCTTGGATCTTGCTGTCTTCTCACAAGTCTTGGGACGCAACCCTGTCCTCTTGACCTAAAGTGTAGTCAGAATGAGAGGTCAGTGCACCCTTTTGTCAAGTTCACAAAATAAGGCAAGGCAAAGGCGAACTGATTCAGCTAACAAAGAGCCAATGAGGCACCTTTAGATTTGGACAATTTATAACTTTCACAAGTAGCCAAAGAGTAACCAAAGGTGCCAACCCCTTCTCCCCCATTGGTCTTTTTCCCACACACCAAAAAATGATGGCACAGAAATAAGGGACTGGATGTCTGTAGCATGAATTGTGGGATACATGTCCTGATGCTGAGGAGTCATGCTGGACTGTAGTTAGGGTTTAATGTCTGCATCTTTCCTGTGGGGCATGGCAGAAACCCCTCTCTTCAAAACCTGGGGAGTGATGAGAAACTATCTCATGACAGTTTTCCCATCTATCTCATGACAGTTTTCCATGGGAAATGAGGGAATGAGTAGGAGGAGATGGTCAAGAAGTATGCCTTGACATTTCCCTCACCACAATCCAGTCTTCTATTCATCAAGGATTGCAGGTATTAAGCCTCCATAACCCATTTGAGAATTTTTGGGGGAACATTATTAAGCTGTTCCCCTCTTACACAGGAACTGCAGTCTTTCATCCTTTCAATTGCTTGGTTCCCCCCCCTTCCTTTCTCACATACATCCTGGTCTATACCAAAACTAGTGAGTTTTCTAGAAACAAATGGCAAATTCACTCAGTTGGTAAGTTCTTTTGGAAATAGAAGCCCTCCCAGACTGTATTTTTTTTATATATTGTATATACTCATATAGCATAGCCTTGTTCTTACTTAGAAACACCATAAATACAGGTTTCTTTGTGAGCTAAGAGCCACCTGGTTTCCATAGTTAGTGGCCCTGAAATTAAATACTGCAGAAACCTGTCCAGCAGTTAGACTCTGAGAACCGAGTAGCTGAAGACTACAGGAATTTGTTCCCTGTGCCCCCAAACTAGCAAACTACCATAGAATGTTGGGGACCAGGGGGTGATAACATAAAGTATCTGAATTAAATAGAAATGGTTCAGAGGGTCTTTTTAATCATTTATCTCTGGCATCAAATGCCAAACTAAGTGCTCAGTTTTTAAGGCGACCTGTTACAGCTGAGTGTGGATTTAGGGAGTGGCTTTAACAAGATGGCCCAGGGCAAACCCAGCCTGGGTTATGACCTCCCCAGGCCACTCTTCTTTGAGCAAGAACTTTTATGGTAGACATAATAAAACATCTGTGAGGAATGGGCAAGAAACTGTCTTAGCTTGTGCTCATAATTCCTGATATATAGTCGCTGTCTCCAAGGAGCCTGAAGCACAGCTCAGACATTATCTCATTAATCCTCACAAAACCCCCATGGGGTAGGCAGGTGGCAGGCATTCCCCTTGCTCTTAGGATCAGAGGAGAATGGGGCTCTTAGGAGACTTGCCCAAGGTCATACAGGGTGGCAAAGCCCAGTATATAATTTATTGCTTTTAACACTTGAGTCTGTGGTTTCCTTTCCTCCCTACCAGTCCTCCCCTGCTATTAACAGACTACACAGGAATATTTTAATCAGGTGATTTTCATCAAGTGTCCCTTCCTGAAGCACTCTGGTTTGGAAACTCACCAGGGCAATTACTCAGAAGAAAGGATGAAACGGGATGAATCCTTAACCTGTAGGTACAGCATGTGAGTCTTCAAGCACTCTCAAGCAAAAACCATGGCACTGTCCCCTTCCTAGGGACTCATGCCCACTCTTGATTCATTGCAATGTCTGTCTGCTCTCAGAAGTTCTTTGTGTTGGGCTTCTCACTTGGTTATGTTGTCTTGGGGATAGTAAGTTCCAGTCCTACCCTGCTCCCATGTCGCTGATCTATTTTGGTTCTCTTCATTGGATCTCTGGATAGAGCCCTTTGTCTCCCAGCTTGTACTACCTTAACCCCCAACCTTGGAATCCTAATTAAAGTGTGTTGACTTGTGCTATCTCATTCAGGTGTTGCAGGTGCCATCCTTATTTATGGATGAGGTAACTGAACCTCAAAGATGTATTCTTTTCTCCTGATGATAATTAGGGTCTTATTCTGCTAATTCCTTCCTTATTTTTTGTACTTGTCCTTTATTTGCATAACTGTTAATAGCTTTGAGATATAATTTACATGCCATGCAAATAACCTATATAAATTGTACAATTTAGTGGTTATAGTATATTTAGAGTTGTGCAGTCATCACCACAACCAATTTTAGCACATTAAAATCATCTCTAAAGGAAGTCCTGTACTTTCAATCTCTTACTCTTCTACCACCTCCAGCCCTCAACAGTCACTAATTTTCTCTCTCTATAGAGTTGTCTGTTCTGGACTCTATAACTGGAGTCATACAGAATATGGACTTCTGGGCCAAGCATGGTGGCGCATGCTTGTAAGTGGTAGTTTATGGGATCTCCGCGGGGTCTGGGGATCGTGGTTCGAGTCCCGCCCAGGGCAACATAGTGAGACCTAGTCCTGAAAAATAGCTGGGTGTGGTGGTGTGTCCCTGTTATCCCAGCTACCTGGGAAGCTGAGGCTGGGGATTGCTTGAGTCCATGGTACCGTGGGCAACATGAGCCTGTGGTTCCATGGGCAAAAAATAGCGAGACCTAGTTAAAAAAAAAAAAGAAAGAAAAACAAAGAATATGGACTTATATGACTTCACTCAGCTTGTTTTCAGGGTTTATCCATGTTATAGCAGATACCAGCACTCTGCTTATTTGGGCATTTGGATTATTTCACCTCTTGGCTATTATGAGCAATGTTACTGTAAGCATTCATGTGTATGTTTTTTTTTTTTGTGGAAATGTTTTTATTTTTCTTGGGTATATACCTAGAAATGGAATTGCTGGGTCATGTGGCAATTCTGTGTGTGTTTGACGATCTGTCAGACTGTTTTCAAAGCAGCTGCATCATTTTGCATTCCCACTGGCAATGTATGACAGTTCTGTTTTTCCATATCCTAGTCAACACTTATTATCTATCTTTTTTATTACACCCATTCTAGTGGGTATGAAGTGGTATCTCATTGTGGTTTTGATTTGCTTTTCCTTGATGGCTAATGATATTGAGCAACTTTTCATGCCTTTTGGCATTTGCATATCTTTTGAAGAAATATCTATTCAGATCCTTTGCCCAGTTTTTAATTGGCTAATTTGTCTTTTTATTTTTTTAGTTGTAAGGGTTCTCTGTATCCTAGATATGGTCCCATAATCAGATATATGATTTATATATATATATTCCATTCTCTTGTTTTTTTCACTATCTTGATGGTGTCCTTTGTAGTACAAACATTTTAAATTTTGTTGAAGTCCATTTTTCTTTGGTTGCTGGTGTTTTTGATGTCTGTTGCCTCACTTCTCACTTGCAAGGCGCACAGGCCTGTGTTATATTTAATCCTCAGGAATCCATGCGTTATGGGCCAGCACTGCCCTTCTAGTGGGAAAACAGCATAGGTCTCTTCTGAGACCACCCAGAAGTTAAGTGGGATCCTCCTCAGCCCATGCCCTGAAGCCTGTGTTGAACATGGCACAGCACTACCACTATTCCAGTGCCTGTGAAGAATGACAGGCTCTGCTCTTCAGCTAGATGCTTAAATGCTTGCTCTTAGCACTTTGTCAAGAATTCCCTTCACAAAGGGTAGTTGACAAATGATGTTGAATTATACCTCTCATTTCACTTCCTATAGATTTCCTAAGAAAAGACTTTGATTGGGTGGGGGTAATAAACCTGTTCTCAAAGACCTGATTATTTTGCACTCAGGAAACAGCAGTAGACTGCAGCAAGGCAGGCTTATGGCCACTGGTTTCTTGTATGAGTCTCCCAGGTCTCAAGAGTCTTTGTTCTGATTTTATAAAGGAACCCTGACTTACGCTTCAGTTGTTGGGAATGTATATTTTCAGTCATGTATTGAGCAGCAGACTTAAGATTTTTAG
The DNA here is from genome assembly GCA_004024945.1 of Uropsilus gracilis. NCBI lineage: Eukaryota > Metazoa > Chordata > Mammalia > Eulipotyphla > Talpidae > Uropsilus > Uropsilus gracilis. The sequence goes on along the minus strand of PVHY01001049.1, from coordinate 81,622 downwards.
CTCAGTTTTTGTTTAGAATATTTTTGACAGTTCTGTTGATGTTAAAAGAAGGGAAATGAAGTTATGGAATAACTTTGGTGACCATTGTTCCTTTGGTCAGGTGATCCTCTTGAGCAAGCTGAACACTGGGATAACTGGACTAACCTGCTGCCATCATTGTTTAGGATAGTGTTTTTTGTATATCCCACCCTCTGTATTGTGCTTACCAGTGCAGAGGGCTTTGTCAAGGGTATGCTCAGTTCTGTTGGCTTGACCCACTGGGGCATGTTATAGGGGAAAGGAAGGTTCTACCTGAGACTGCTTGTTATTACCTGCTGGTGCTGTTTGTTACTTTTATATGGTGTTACATGCAGGCTTTTAATAGAAAAGAGCTCTGGTGAGCTTCAAATTTGTTACCTGCTATATCAGTGTATGTGCATACCAGAAAAATTTTTCCCCCAAGCTAATGATAAAACAGTAAAAGAAAATCCCAAATTGTAACTATTTCTTCCCCAATGTCTAGCACAGGGTCAGTGCTCAGCAAATACTGATTTGAATGAATGCTAGAATGTAAAACAGAAAAAATACTCATTATTCTTACTTTCCAATTCATCAGCTTTAAAGATTTGTCTCCTTTCAGACTTTATCCCTCTGCAGATGTTATTTTGAAATAAGTTTCATTTTACATATAAAGTTTTCTTAAATTTGGTACAATGATAACTTTTACACTGGTTACCCTCATCATTGTCTCCTTATGATTGCATAACATTCTATAAATTATATACATGTTTTTGCTTAATTATATGGGGGGTGGGCATTGTTTTCACAGTCAGACCTTTAAGATTTTATCATATAAAGTTACTTCTGTGTTTTGGATTACTTTGACAGAATCTGTTCTGAAAATGAAATTATGTGAGAAAGGTCATAAGGAGGCTGGGCTTTGTTGCCTGGTGCCAGACTCATTCCCACCCTTCCCACATACCCCCAACACTGAGCCATTTTGCCATGTGGCCAGGTTGCATGTGTCTCCTCTACTTCCCATCTTACTGGACTTTAGCATTGGTTACTTTGGTGATTTCACTGTGTCTTAACCAGTGACTATACTGATAGTTTTCCTCTTTTTTTATTTTAAAAATACATGGATATGTAGATGTAGCTATAGATAGATACAGATATTCTGCCATTTCATTCATTTTTATTTTATCTGTTTTGTATTACTGATCCTATGGAAAATTTTCATGAACATATTTGTACTTTCTGCCCCTCTTTTGCTATGTAACTTGTTAATTGTCCTGGAGGAATTGTCTTAACTCAAGGTGCCTCATATTGTCTCAGAATAACTTATACATGACCAAAGTGAACTTTCCTCTGCTTGATACCCACCTGTCCCAGTAGAATTTATTATATGATTTCTTTTTGAATCGTTATGTTATTCTTGGTTTATGTCATATTGAGATCACAATATGTGTTTTTGGCATTTCTTTTCCACTTGTTTCATTTTTCTAGTTTCAGTTCAGCATCGTGCGTTTCTAAAGACTTGTTAGTTTATTGCACTGTTTTTAAATCTGGAAAAATGAAAATTCCACTTTTCATTCTTTTCCCCCAGAACATTTCTTCTTAATTTTGTAACTATTCAATACACATAAGGACCCAACTCTTACTTTTTTATAATTGCTTTGTATTAAATTGTCTTAAAATTTTTTATTATAAAAATGAAAATTAAGTACATTTCTATGTAGAGATCAGTCTTTGTCATCCATTAAACATATGGGTCATTGTAAGAATGGATTTTAAAATTTGCCTTTGCTTAATATCATTTCCTAATCTATTGGACACTCTTTAAAAAATAAAAATTTTAACTTTTGAAATGCTTGTATTATTTGAGACTGAACATGAAGGCTCTCAGTGGAGGCCTGTAAGATCAAGCACGTAATGCTTACAGGGCTTTATCTAAGTTTTGACATAGTTCTCTAATGAAATGAAATCCCCAAGGATAGGAGATATTCAAGTGAGAACGTGGATTTGAAATACTTGGTATCTGACAGAAAACTTCTCGGTTCTTTTGGTACACAGAAACCAAACAGAACAGAAGCTGTTCTTGGTTTTTCTCTAAAAATTGATACCCACTACGGGAGACTCCAGTGTAGTAGTATGAAAACCGGAGCTGTAGGTAAAGAAGTGCTAGTTAAATCTTCAGGCAGTTCCCATTTGGAAATTTCCAGCGAACAGCAGCAACAGCCAGATCCTTTTCTGTGCTAGGACAGTTTCCTTCTCTGTTGCTATGACAACAGAGGGAAAGCTATATTCAGGTATTTCTGGATTCTAGATCCAGAAAAAGGTTTAGACTGGGTTTGTTCAAAGAGCAAAGGAGAGTTGTCTGTTTCTTTGTACACAGAAGAGAAAAATAATCCTTATGATTCAAGAGAGAGATGGGTGGGGCTGTCCTTTTCCATCCCTTCACATAAATTATAAGTCTTGATTCCAGCCACCACACCTTTTAAGAAAAGGTCTGGGGCTGTTTCATGTGAAACTCTGTACCACAGTGACACCTTACCCTGGCTGACAGCGGCAAAAGGACAAAAGGAAGGAAGTTTCTCTTTTAAATCCCCAGGAATTTTTTTTGATGAGATAATATTACAGAGTGAAATGTTTCTCCTCCTATTAGTTTAGTGTTTGGCTCCTGTGTAACAGTAACCCACTTAGAAGCAGGCGGCCCTTTTGAAGTTATTTTAAACTTCCAGCAGAGTGGAGAGATATTGTAACCTTGGATAAGAGCACCACCAGCCTGGGTTTCAGTTTTGCCCTTTCAGACATGTGGAAAGTGCACCAGTATATCTCAAGGATTTTGTACTGAAAGCTTCTTAAAGAGCTGGTCTTGGTTTCAAAGCTTGGCTTGATACACCGTACTCAAGGGACCATCGTTCTGTTTCTCCAGATATTGAACCTTGTCTGACTAGTGTTTTGGCTTTGAAGTTCCCATAGATTCTTTGTCCATTAACAAAACAGTGAAACTGTGATAGTCAACCTCATCAGGCTCTGAGAAACTTGAAGAAGGTCCATCTTCATATTTCAACATAAAACCAGATGTTCGATATCTGGCATGGATATTGTCGGGGTATATGTATTGCTTGCTGTGAGTCATTTTGCCCTGGCGGCTCCTCATTTGGAAGTGCAAGTATGATGTTTGTTGTCCCTTCCAGAGGTCATCGGATCTCTCTGTCTGGGAGAAAGTTGGGATTTTTCCGAACAATCACCCTAGTCATTGCGTCTACCATATCTGTAACACCGCAACCCGTATCACACCGTGGTGCCACCTGGGAGTTATTTTGGGTTGTGGGGATAGTGAAGGCTGCTGGTTCTTTCTGCTCCATCTTCCTGAGTCATCCCTCTGCTGTGCTCTCCAGCCTAGGTCCTGGATGGCTCCCAGAACAGCCATCCCAGACAGCCTCCCTCTCAGTGTCCACTGCCCAGTGCAGGGAGCCTGTGGGTCTCTCTTTGTCCTGCCAGAAAACTTCCCCAAAGGACCCATAGAATCTGTTGGAACGCCTGGAGGAAGGGACTTCTGTCCAGCAGTGCATGGAACGCCTGGAGGAAGGGACTTCTGTCCAGCAGTGCATATCATTTTTAATCAAAATACTGCTTGTCTATGTTTATAAGAGGGCGAAGAGCATTCCACTTTCCACTCTTTGCCATCCATGATTGCTATTCCCAGAGGCAACTATTTTCAATTATTTAGTGGTTTCTTCTGCTATTCAACTCTGAATATTTCCAAATAACATGCTTATACAGCTTCATATTTTTTGTCCATTTAAAATTTTTTTTATTTCCTACTAAGGAGAAAAGATGAAGCTTTTGTTCCCTGATTGTCCTTTTGCCAGCCCTCCCTTCCCAACTTTTCATATTTCCAATATAGTTACATCAGAGTTATTGTTTAGATCAGGATTATGTTATTAAGACTGTTGGCTGCCCTCAGCCAGGCAGCCATACTGATTAGAGCTTACAACTCTGATGTAACTTTCATTTTTTTCAAGAGTTAATTTTTCAAGAGGGTAAAGTGTATGCTTTACCTTCCCTCCCTCCATTACTTTAGTTTGCTGTGTAACTATTACAGTTTATTCCCTTGTTCAGATTATAAAGCTCTCCTCAGTACCATCAAACCATTGAGTAATGGCTCTGTTGTTTATTTTGCTCTTAATGCACAACCTCATGCTCTGGTCCCATCTGGACAGGTTGCCCAGCGGGCTGGTTGCATAGTTGTCATCCTGGGATTCCCCATCACCATCATCCTGGGAATTCCCTTTACTTCTTGTAGATTATTATTTATTCTTTCATATCTTTATTGGATTCCTTGTTCTCTGGATTCCATGCCTGCCTTATCCTCCAGTTTTTTTCTTGTTTTGTTGGAGTTGAGAGCAACTTCTGAGATCTGCCATGGGCAGGAAAATTTGAGGTTCTTGCTTTTGTGGGGACAACATCCTCTATTCTCTTTCCACTGCCCATATAAAGTGCTGTCACAAGTCTCTGCGTGTAGAAAGCATTAGCCGCCTCTGCGTGCCTGGCTGCTTTTGTTCAACTAAGTAGAACACAACTAAGAAGAAACAGCCTTTGCTCCTGTGCCATTGCCAGTAAATCTTTTTTTGTCCTGGGAATGTCTTTGGTGACTGGGTAATCAACGACTGTAAGAGCCAGTTCTTTTTAAAGTTCATGTAGCAATTTGACTAAATCCTGACCTGTTTGCCCTGGACCTCACTTGGGCAAGCAGAGACCTAAGCAAAGATGTAACAGCAAGTGTGCTCCGGGCTGAAGGTTGTTCGTCCAGCAGTCATTTATTGAGTACCTATTGGCTACAGGGCCACAGGTGGGGTGAGAGAAGACTTCTGAGTAAGATTGTCCTTCTGAAGTAGGCGTCCTTCTTAGAGAGTGGCTGCAGGAACTGTGCTGAGCACTATCCAAGGTATCTGGGAACATAGAAGTAAGTAGAAGCAACTGATTATTTTGGTGCATTCAAAAAAGTTGGGTGATGATATTGAAGCCAGTCAGTATATTCTAGGTAAAGGCATAAAAGCGCACACAAGCATGACCAGTTTAGAGAACATGAAGTAGAGGGCTCCCCCATTGTTTGGCTGTCTACTGTATTTCTATGGTTTCAGTTTTTGTCTCATTTAATCTTTAGAGCAGCGCCCTGTTGGGGCAGGTACTACTGTCCACATTTTACAGATGAGAAAATGGAGGTTTATAGAAGGCAAGGCATCTGTCCAACTAGATGAACATCCTAGAGGTAGAGATGAGGTTTAAACACAAGGCTGCATCATTAACTGCTGGACTCTCATCCTCACCAGCCCAGAACAGCCTTTGGGGGAAAATTAGGAGTAAGAGACTAAGAGCCAAACCTTCAAAATATTGTCAAAGCTCGTGATAAAGGACGGCTGAGACATTTTTCTTTCACTTCAGCAAAGGATGTTGAGCCTCCCAGAGTTACTGTTCTGATAGCACAAGACCAGAATTGTAACATAGGACATGCTGTCCTTTGTGTTTTTTGCTTGAAGTGTAACTATTTGCATTGCTGTCCGTGGGTCTATCCTCAGCGTTTTGCTTCTTGTCTCATTTCAGGTCATCCTCCCCTTTCTGTGCTTGGTGGTTGTGTTAAATGGCACAACTGGAAAGAAAGCTTTTTCTGTTTCAGTACTCCGCATCCAGTGGAGTCTTTATCAGGTTCCAGTCTGGCTTTCTGGGTGTATTTGATTTTTTCCTTTGTTTTCATCAGCAGTTCTTTCTGATATCTCAGAGTCTTTAGCAGTGTTTAGTATTTTGAACCTTAAAGTATTGAGGTAAAAATTTCTTCAGTTTTAAACATTTGATTATCCAAATACTTTTAGAAAATGAGCTCAAAGTTGTCTGTGGTTTTTTAAATGTTACGGTGCCACGTTAGGTTTAAAGTAAACTTGAACATTGTTCATTGACGTCTCCTACGGTTAATTTTGAATGATTAGGCATTCAGAAGTACACACCTGTCTTATATGTAGTCACTACCCTTACATCCTTGATTGGTGTTAATATGTGTGACTTCACAAGCCTAGTGATTTTATGTGACCCTTCTGGAGTGATCATGTGGAAGTGTGTAGTCAGATCATCAGGAGAGAACGTGTGTATTTCATGTGTAGGGAAGTCCTCATTCTCTACAGATGATTATCACTCAGAAAAGGACTAGCAGCCAATGTTTCTTAATAAATGTGAAAAGTTTCAGCTGGGCGTGGTGGCGCGCACCTGTAGTTCAAGCCCTGGGAGGCAAGAGGCCTGGAATCACTTGAGTTCGCAGGCAACTTAGCGAGACCTGGTCTTGAAAAAGCAGCTGGGCGTGGTGACAGGCGCTTATAATCCCAGCTACCTGAGAGACTGATACCAGGGATCACTTGATTCCGGGGGATCAGGACTACCCGGAGCAACATAGCGAGACCTAGTCTCAAAAAAAAAAGTTTCAATTGAAGTTTTGTATTGAAAATGAAAATGATTAAAAATAAAAAACAACCAAGGTACATTACGATTGCAGCTTTCTAATGATTTCTGAAATAATCAAAGAGGAACCCATGTGGGCAGTGTTGGAATCTTTTTGACAAAATTGTGTGAGACTATGGACATTGTATCCTTTTTTTGTATTTGGCTTCAGCAGAATCATCAGAATCACTTTTTCTGAAAATATTAGAGGACTCTCACTTTTTCCAAAATCTTTGTCACAGTCTTTGATCACTCTCTGTGAAAACTCCCATGTGGATTTCTTCTTTAATTCTTAACTAGGTTATTTGCTGTTGACCTTGAGTAGAATCCTGTCTTTGAGTAATGTGATTTTCATAGACTTCATTATATTCTGCATCAGTTCCTAATTTGCCAATCTAGTGTGCAGTTTATTTACATGGTCTGGCTCCTATACCATCTTGGTATTCCAAAAGTTAGCAAGAGGTTGTTCTAATAATTAGAGACAATAAGATTATATAAACACAGTTACATAGTAGGTGCTCAGTAAATTTTAAAAAAAGGCTTTTCCTGGATTTGACATTATTTTGCATTTGATGCCTTTTCCTAGATCAGTTCACAAATGAATATTTTCATGTTTCGGCTACTTGTGCTTTCCTATAAAATAATATACTGAGTTTTTATCACTTGTAGCCTTTGGGAAAAGAGAACCCCAGGGTAAAATAGGTTGTTAGGGTTAGGGTGGCAGGTGCTTCTGGAAATGAATATTATCATTAGGAGTGAGCTGACAGGGGCCTGAATCATATAATATTTGACAAATGTGTTAAAGAAATCAGTTATACTTGAGGCATATACTGAACTCCTAGGACCAGTGAAGTGACATCAGGGATTCAGGAAGGAAAGAACTGAAGAGCTGAGAAAGATGGTGCAGAGGTGAGTTAGGTTATTAAATCTCTGCGATTTGATCTTGATGGCCCCTTTGTTTGCCACAGGAAAATAAACAACCCAGACAACCATTTGCACCCACTGACACTTTTGAAAAATTCCTTTCATCTTTCTCTCTCTCTCTCTCACTCTCTCTCTCTCTCTCTCTCTCTCTCTCTCTCTCTCTCTCCTCTCTCTCTCTCTCTCTCTCTCTCCTCTCTCTCTTTCTTTCTTTGTCTTTGATCCCTAATGAGAATTCAGCACTCTTAACAGGGTTGACAGTTTGATGTTATTGGAACCTTTGGTAGGGAAGTCTTGAAGAGTGGGAGAGGGTGTGGCTGAGAGGGCCACAGCATGAAGTACAGACTCAAGATAATCACTGAGTGTGTTTGAGATTTATGTAGTTCAGATTTTTACATGCTTGGGGGTACACACCCTCAGCATGCCTCTCCTGTGGCCATATATTCAGCTCCTTCACAGCACAGGTCTTGGGCAAGGTCAGGCCCACTTCTCCTCACCTTGGCTGCAAAGGACCAGGTGTCAGTTTCACCTTCTGCTTCTACTGCTCTTGGTTTGAAGTCCCGATTTTCCTCCACCTCCTCTCCTTCTCTCTACGTGTCCCCCAGGCTCATCCTCCTTCTAGCTGCCTCTGCACATCTTCATGTTCTTTTCCACAGCTTTGACTCTTTGTCTTGTGGGTGTTTAACATTTGAGGACACATAGCTTTGCGTGAATCATATTTAAGTTTCTTTCATGCACATACAGATACTCTTCCTAATAACACTTCACAGTATGTCCCATGAAATAGAGTGATCATATTAAACACAAAATAGACTCATAATCAAAGGATTGGAAATACTGGCTTCGGCAAAGATTAAAATCCTTTTTTTAATCTTGGCCTTACAGACCTTTAATTTGCAATGTGAATCCTGATCCTTGTGAAGTTTTTCTCAGTCATAGTTACTTGTACAAGAATCTGTTTTTCATCTTGCAGGGCTAGGATTCTGAAGGACAGTTTCCAGCAGGGCTAGAAGGGTTTCCAGCAGGGCTCTGGAAGTGTGGAAACTACATCATCCTCCACTTGTGGCTCCCCATGTTAATCCAAGGGCAGTCATTTTTTGAGGAAATTCTTGGGACATTGAAAAACAAAATCTTTATCATGCTAACATTGATATAAAATTCACCCCATATAAACCTTGCCTAAGATGTAAAATTCGGAAGCATCTTGTACACTCACACTGTTGTGCGCCTCTTGCAATGTTCTGGTTCCAGAACATCTTCATCACCCCCAAAGGAAACACCCTGTACCCATTATGCAGTCATTCTCCAATTCCCCCTTTCCTCATCCCCTGATCCACTAATCTGTTTCTGTTTATTCTGGATATTCTTTATCAGCGGAATTGTATAACATGTGGCCTTTTGTGTTTGGCTTCTTTATTTAGTAAAGTTTTGGTACAGATACAAGGTATTAGACTTGAGTATTGTGTGCTCCCCCAACTGGTAAATAGCAAGAAGGTCTTCATTATAAATTTCTTAGTCAGATGTCTAGGTTAAAAATAATAATGGGATGCTGTGGGCAAGGATCAGTGGTATGGTAGACATGACTTGACCTGGGATTTCAGGAAGCTGACCCGAGCCAGGCAGTTTGCCCTTTCATAGTGGTCAGAGGTGACTGTGCTGTTGGCATGATTGCTCATTACCTTGACTCATCCTCTCTCCAGTTGCAAGTCTGCTCTTCAAGCTGCTTCTCATTTAATCAGCATCCTGCCTTCTAGGGAGGGGGAGGATGAAGAGAGAAATCAGGGAAGGGAGGAGCACAAGAAGATCAAGATGAAGGTTCACAGGTAATAAGGTGGAGGGAGAACCCCAGGAATTGGACGGTGGAGATTGGTTGTCCCAGGGCTGACTATTTTATGTGTTGGAGTTACCAGGAGGTAATTATCCTTCACCTATCAAGATAGCCACTGATTGCCTCTTACAGAACCCTATACACACCTGTCTCATGGTCTCTTGCAGCCCTTTTCCTTGTTGCTCCATTGATTTGTTAAGGATCTTTCATCTCTGGGTTGTGCCCTTTGCCCTCCATTCATTCATGCCTCTGAAGTCCAGGCATACTTCTGCCCGGAAGTGTGGAACCCATCTGCCTAAAATAATTATTCTGTATGCTGCTCTCTTGCCAAAAAACCTCTGGCATTTTCTTGGTGTTCAAACTCTGTCCTCATTTTTGTGCCTGTTTGTTTCCTCCCTTAACCCGTTGTACTTATCAGATGTCTCCATCTACCCAAGCCATTAGCTCCTTTTCCAGGGACTTGGAATGACTGTCTGCCCCCTCCCCCCTCTTCCCTGATCCATTTAACTCTTCCCAAGCTCAACTTCATGGCTCAGCAGTTGCACAAATAGTCTAGCAACTCTCCGAATAGTCTAGCAACTCTTTCTTGCACTGAACTCATTTCTACATGATACCATAGAATTTAGAGCTGGCAACATTTTTTTCCTAAGGCTTTTATCACTTAGTCTTTTCTTCCAAACCAGATAGATGACCAGCTCTTGGAGGAAGACACAGTAAAGTCAAGGAAGTGAAGTGGCAAGGCACTAGACTGTGAATTCGAGGGCCAGGTCTGGCATGGCTATTTGCTGATTGTTGTTCTAGAAAAGCTACTTATCTTGAAAGTGCATCTGTTAAATGAGGGTGGGGGGGGGGATTGGGCAGGTGTGTTAGTTTCTCATTTGCTGCTATAACAAGTTATTACAAACTTAGCAGCTCAACCAAACACCATTTATTTTCTTCCAGTTCTGAATGTCAGAAGTCCAAAAATGTGTCAGCAGGGCTACATTCCTTGTAGAGTCACTAGGGAGAATCCACGTGCCTGTCTTTTACCAGCTACCACAAGACTGCCTGCATTCCTTGGCATATTGCTCCCCCCTCCCTCTTCAGAACACATCACTCCAACTTCTGTTTCCCTCATCACATCTCTGCTTCCATGATGCCCCCCCTTTTTTCTTTAAAGACCCTTGTGATTACATTGGGCCCACCCAACTAATCTAGGATAATTTCTGTACCTTAGAGTTGATGGTATCTGGAAAGTCTGTTATGCTTTATAATGTAATACTCTCAGAAGTTCTTGGGAAAGAGCATCGATACCTTTGGGAATCATTATTTTATGAACTCAGAGGTCTGTTGTATCTCTAGCCACCCATGAATCTTCCATTTATTTAAAGAGCTTAGCACTGTAGTAGAGTCATTAACTTCTTTAGATATTATGTCTATTCACAAGGACTTCTTCTTATATTGTTATTAGGATTCCTGGTGCCTATACAGCTCAAAGTACTATGAGCAAGACCTGGGGTGTTCTGTTGTCAACCTTCCACTGCTGCACTTTTACTAGCAAAACTTTAACAATGATCCTCTACCCATCTTTGGTTTTGTTCTTTACAAATTTGGGGTGGGTGGGGAAGAGCCCTCAAAGAATTTTGTCTGTTTTCCAGTAACCTTTCCCAGAGATGGCCTTTAAACAGCCAGTTAATTATGCTGGTGATTCTGACATATGTCTAATGGTCTCCATAAATTCCTGAATGTGTTTCCAAGTACTCTTGCATAATCAGAAGTTGAAGTGTTGTTAAGGTCCAGACGCCAAATAGTCCTGGATACTAAGCTAGCTGGTTTCATCTGTAATTGCTACTTAATGTTATAATATTTCACAGCAATTTAGATTGGCATTTATATGGGACTTAGGCTACTTTTGTAGCCCTACACCCCATTAGGGTACGCACCTTGGGTGACAGCTACTTACAAAGCAGTGAGAAGGCACCCATAAAATTAATCTCCCACCCTGTTTAACTTTACATTTTGAGGTTACTTTTGACAGTTAAGTCTGACAGATGCATAACATGAGTCAAGCAGATCTGCAACCCTTGTGTTGAAGTTTTCTTTTCCATTTTGTTTCCTAGATGCACCCACTGGGCCTGTGTAATAACAATGATGAAGAGGACTTGTATGAATATGGCTGGGTAGGAGTGGTGAAGCTAGAACAGCCAGAATTGGACCCGAAGCCATGTCTCACTGTACTGGGCAAGGTAAGCACCAGGCCTTTTGCTGATTACTGCTCTCCATGCTCCTGTTTCCTCAGTTCCTCAAATAGTTGGCTACAGAAAAGAGCCAAGCTGGCACAGCACTCTTCCCAATCTGGAGACAGCTAGTGAAAACTAAAGATGATGTTTTCTAGCAGCTCACTAAGTGCTTATAAGCTCACACTCTAGTAGAATCTACTTCTTATCCACTGTATGGCATTGGGCAAGTTATATTCCCTCAAGGAGCCTTGTTTTCTTTTCCATTAAACAGGTTAATAATATTCATAATACCTTATCTTGCACCTTGGGGCCTGATGTTTCAGAATTATGAGATTTGGGAGGGTTTAGAAAGGTATTAAGGAAAAGGAAAGAAAGATATTAAGATATGTATGTGTGGAACGTGGAAGCAGGTAGAGAGATGGAGCTTCAGATAAGAGGAACACCTATCTCTCTAGCCCCCTCTGCCACACTAGAGGGTGGGCAGTAGCATGTCTCTCACCTGTAAAGAGTTTACTCTTTGGAATGTCCCAAGAGACATATGACCTATTGGTAATGGCTGTTGCCCCCAAAGGTAAATTCTCCTGTTATAATGCTTCCCCTCATCCTCCTTGCTGCATGTCACCTACACTTTGCTACTTCCTTATTACTTCATTGTAACATTTCCTTGATGGGGTATATAAGGAGCATCACAACTTCATTAAAGTTGCATCTGGACATGCTTCCCAGGATCCCCTTTCTGTGGGCTAGCTTCACAGATTGCCATCAATCTCTTCCACCTCAATTTCTTCTTCATTGCACATGTGACTCCTAATGTGTATGTGTGTATCTGTATATCTCTGTATATTTTAAAACATTAAGGAAGCCCCAGGAGATCTGGGGCAGTATTCAGTAATCAAATACTTTCATGTTTGTGTAATAAATTATATGGATAGTTATGTTAAAAAGAAGTGCTAAAATCTCAGTAGCTTTATTGTAGTTCAGGACAGCTTTATCTCCATGAGTTCAAGTTCTTTGAGTTTAGTTGCCAGATAAGTTATGAACAATTTTCAGCTTTTAGATCTTCTTTTGTTTCTGAATGGCAGATAGCAATTACAGTCCTTTATTAGGACTTACCTCATAGAATGAGATGAGATGGAAACTCTCAGGAAGTGTGCACAGCAATTGGCTGTTGTCATCCATTTTTAAGTACTAAAAAAGACTTTAAATATTTTCAGTCTGAATCAGCATTACCCCTGACTGCAGTATAAGAGAGAAATTATTTTATTTCTATCTTTCATGGAAAGCTGTCCATCAGTGACTTTAAAATATGACAGGTAAAAACCTTTTTTAAACAGAATCTTTTTGTTTAAAGAAAAGGTTTGGAGAAAGTTACTAGAATTTTGGTTAGAATAGGTGGTAGCTCCTAAGAATAGTGTAATTTCATGGTTAGTTTTTTTCATATCAAATGTTACTGCTTTAGATATTATGAAGGTACAGCTACAAGAGCCAGGCGGGGTTTCTTGATGTGAGAATTTCTTGGAGATTCAGACCAGAGAAGAGGTGGAGTAAGAGGAGTAAGAGGTCCTAGCTGGTGTCTCTTGAAAGACTTTTGGTCCAGGAGACCCTGGGGTTCTAATCTGTAATCCTGATTACATTCCACTTGTCCTTCTAAGTAGCTTCTGGGCACTAATAAAGTTCTCCTTCCCTGGGGCAATGGGGGGAGGGGTGGAAGCTGCAGGAATTATTACCTGTTTGGCTTACAGTTCACAAAGTTGAATCCAGGTGCTTTTGGTGGCCTGGGTCCTGATACTTCATCCTTTAAATTGTTGGCCAGAACTGCTTAATGATGCTAGGAGAGCAGCACCTCCCTTGAGAATATTTGAGTGTTTTCCTAGGAGAAATGCCAGCTACATCCAAAGGTTAAGAACAGTGCTTTCCTTGTAGGCATTCTGCTCCTAATACAATATTTTCTCCTATACAATAAGCTACTGCTGTGCAGGGCTCAGCAGCTTGTCTTAATTTACTTTACTTAATTTGTCTTAATTTAATTTACTTTAGTGGCTCTACCTTTGCACCTGTCCGTAAGTGGGTTGAAAGAGGGCTCCTAGGGATACCCCATTGTTCTCCTGTGACTTGGTGATATGGAAGTCCCTCAGAGAGCCTGTTTCCTTCTATACCTGGAACAGCCATGTAGTGCTTTTACTCAGAGAGTTGTGTATAGTTTGGCCTGCTGACCTTTACAGCCAGGGGGAGTAAGAACCCTAGACATAAATGGAATCATTAAATACTTCTTGGGATTATTCATTTGCCAACTATTTATTGAATGTAGGAGCCCAGAAGCTAAGTGTGTGGTTCTACCTACTTCCCTGCCTGTCTTCTCCCCCACCCCTTCTCCCTGGCTTCATGTTTCTGTTTGAAAAAGTGGTGTGGTGGCCAAACAGTACCTACTAAGGTACTGAGATATGGCTGCGCACCTGAGTAAAATCATTAGCAAAAAATGCTTGTGCCACATAAAGCAAGATGAGGCAGGTGGCTTAAAACCTGGGTTGGTTTAGCAGTTGGGATGAGCCAGGCTTATCTCGCTACCTCCCTTCCTCTATTTCTTTCTCCTTCCCTTTTTCATGTCTTCCTGAAGTGTAGTTGTTCTCAGCTTCAATTTTTATTAGTATTACTGTGTTTTTTTGGTTCTTCTTTTTTTTTTCTTCTTTTTTCCTTTTCTCTCTGATCCCTCAAGGGCAGTGGCAGGAAACTAAGGTAAAGAAAAGCAAAGTCATCTCAAGGTTATTCTGATCTGCAGATAGCATGGTTTTTCAACATTTCTTTACTTATGGTGGCTCTGGCAAGGAGAGTGGGCATTGGAGAGAGGCACAAAAGGAAGAAACTACAACTAAGTCAGTGTGGGGATGGGGGGAGGAAATCTATAGATGTTGAGACTTGTTGGAAACCATAGAAGGGAGGACTTTTCTGTCAGGCATTTGGCAAAGTTTGTGGGAGAGCAAGGGAGGGCCAGACACAGATTATCCCCCCCTCTCCCCCATCACCCACCCTTATCTCCCACTCTCCCACAGAAAATGCCATGGGGCAAAACATTGGAATAAGAGAGGAATGTCCTAAATTAAAAAAAAAAAGTAAATGCCTCTCCAGGAGTTCAAATAAAGTTTCATTTTAAAAGCAAGAGATGTAAACTCATCACCTTGGTTTATTACTGGGTACTTTTGAACTCCTCAGAAAGGAACCTTATAAACTCATGAGGGAAAAATGATTTATGGTCCCTCCTTATAATCTTGTAGATAGGAGGCGATGCAAACAGTAGGATCACAGCAAAGAAGCTAAGTTGAGGAGTGAGCTCCCTACAGGGGTAGGGCAGGCCAGGCTCTGCCTCACACCAGCCATAGGGCATATTGTAGCTTTCTGGGCCTCTCCTTAGCTTCATGTGGAGAAACTGTTCTGGGCTCCTTGTTCTTGTAATATTTTGAGCTTCTATATCGTAACTAAGATCTTCTCTTAATAGTCTAGTTTGGAGAGATTTTGGTTGCAGCACCAAAAGGCAGACTGTTAACATGTGAAAGTTTAAGTCCTAGGAAGTTAAAATAGAATAAAATTGACATTTCTGAACAGTTTGCTATTGAAAGGATGGGCCTTAAACCATACTGGAGTGAAAAAGTCTGTATTTATGCCTCAGGTATTTTGACCTTTCATTTATTAAGCATTTTATGGCACTAGTAAGAATTTTAAAACTTTGGTTCCTATGACCCATCAACCTAATAGAGAAGGGAACACACAAGATGTTTCAGCGTTTCTGACAAAGCCACTTCGCCCAGATTCTATAAATTGACTAGCATAATCTTCTCCACATCCCATGTTGGAGCAGAGTCTTAAGGAAAGTTTTTAAAGATACTCTAGTCAGCCAACATGGACCCCACTCTTTCTAGTACCTAAGAGGACAGTTTGAGAAAGGTAATACAAAGAAAAAGGCAGGGGATTACAGGTCAAACAGACCCAGAGTGGCTTAGTGACCGCAGTAAGGTAAATTTTAAATTCTGGGGCCTCGTTCTTTTTTTGAGCTTTATGCTGCCTTTGTCATCGTGGGGCAGGAGGATCTGTGAAATGTTTGTAGCTCACTTAGGACAGAATCTGCTCATGGTAAGTGCCTGATGAGACTGTCAGAACAGCCATTAATGTATTGGGTACTTACCAGATTCTAAGCATTTTATGTGAAGTATCTCCTTTTATCATCAGGCTGATTCTAAAATCTTGTCTAGATTCCCACTTTACAATAAGGAAATTGAGTCCCGGAGGCACAGAGAATATAACTTAACATCTAATGTCTCACAAATAGCTGACCTGAGATGTGAGATGCAGCTATTCTACTTTCCCATTAAAATGTTAGTTTCTTTCCTTGCTTCCTTTTGTGTTTGCCAACATTTCTAGATAAAAATCAGATGCTTTTCAGTAGTCACCGATGTGGTTAGGACTTTTGGTTCCACTTAATGGAAACTCAGCTTGAGCTTCAATGAGAAGAAAGAGGAATTTGCTTTGAGGATCCATCAAGGAACCCATGCAGAGGGTGCTAAGCAACCAACTGCAGGGCTCACTGCCAGCAGTCCCCCTCCCCAAGACTTCTCTTGTGTTCATCTTTTTAATGCCCCCTGTACTTGGTGGAAGAGCCACTGCCGCCCCCCCCCCCCGCCCCCCGCATCCCTGAACATGTGGTTTGTAGCTTAAAGAATTCAGAAAAGGAAATCTGTTGGATTAGGTGCCCACCTTTAGACTGGTCTGGGGCTAGAAACACACTGAACTTCTTGCTCAGCTGTGTGTGAGAGGAAGATGTACTTTCTAGAAGAAATCTTGAGGATGGGGGATTCAGCACTGGGATGCCATCCTCTAAGCAGCCCTCTATAATCAGCCTCTATAAGCAGCCCCCTATAATCACCAAACCATGTTTTCATTCATAGGTCAGTGGGTAATGCTCTCAGTATATCCTGAGTTGTTCAAAGAAACTCCTCTAGGAAGGAACACCTCTGGTTCATATGTACCACAAGGAGTCATATCCTCATTCTTGCCCTTAACTGAGTGTCAAATCAGTAACTGTTACGAGTGAGACATCAGGCCTCGAGTGAGACATCAGTCCTCGTGGGTTGGGTGGATTTTGAGAGAGGTTGTGTGAGACTGAAGTGCAAGGGAAGTGGGAGACTGGGAGGTGTGGGGGAGTAATCTTCAGGATCAGGGCAGAAAGAAAAGGAACATGAAAAGAACTCTGGCAGTTACTAGGAAAGGGAAAGGGTTTTAAGGAGTTTGGTCTTCATTCTAAGACCATAGCTTGGAGCCACTGAAGGTTTCTGATGAGCAGACAGGTGCTGTAGAAGCCAGGTTTGGGGATACCTCATTTGTCATTGATACATAGATTGCTTGGAGAGGGGAGAATCAGGTTACTCTTTGTTGCTGGTTGTTTCTGGGAACTGAATAAACCCCAGATGTCAGGTCAGTTCCTTGGTGAGGCCCAAGTCTATTGCATTGCCAAGGACGCTTGATATTTACCTTCACATTCCCCACTCTCTTCATCTACCCTTTTTCTGTTTTCAGTTTAGACAGATGTGAAATGTAGAAAAAGCATGACCAACAGTGTGGCCGGGTGGAAAATTGCTCTACTGTAAGGCAGGAGAGCTGGTTTGTAATCCCGTCCCTTCTGATAAGCAGCTGGAAATCCAAGCATGAGAGGTTGGTGGAAAGTAGAACCTTTACATTCATTCCACCAACCCATATCAGAAAGAACAAATAAAGACCAAGTTTCTCCAGGCAGAAAATGGAGTCAAAGGAATTTTCTTTTTTCAGGATGGTTGGATGGAGAAGTATGTTATGATTAAGATGGGTTTAGACATCAAACTAACCTAAGTTTAAACCACAGTGCCAGCAACTTGAGCTGATGACCTGGGGCAGTCACTTGACACCTACGTGTTTCCAATTCCTCAAGTTGAAATAGCACCCAAAGGAGATAGTGTCTGTCTAGCCTTAGTCTTTCCTGGCACAAATGAAAGCACTAAATAAAGTAGCAACTCTTATTGACCATGCTCTTCTTTTCTTCCCTCCCTTATCCTGCAACTTCTTTTAGCACTGGGAGTGATAATTCCTAAGTAGGCAGATCCATAGAGACAGAAAGAGTGTGATGGTTGCCCAAGACTGGGGAGAGGGGAGACTAAGGATAAACTTAACAGGCACTAAGTTTCAGTTAAGGAAAATGAAAAATATCTGGAGATGATGTTAGTAATGGTAGCACAGCTATGAAGTACTTAGTGCTACTGACCTGCACACTTTAAATTGGCAAATTTTGTAATGTGTGTTTTGGCACAATAGAGAAAGAATATTGTCACTCAAATAATTTCACAATATATGGAGTGTAGTGGGTATTAAGAAAATGTAAGGCTTTCCATCCTGAATTGATAATAGTCCCATTGTCAGTGATGATGATTTTGCTGAATCCTGGTAGAAAGCAAAACCTTGTTCTATAAAACATGTTACAGATAATCCAGACATGTTATTAATTACAAATAATCCAGGACCAGTGAGAACTGGTACCACATCCTTCTTTACACATTAGGCTACCCCTAGGAAAATTTACTTGTCTTTCACAGAAATCCCCAAGTACAGAATTTTAGTAAGGAAGAGCAAACTTTTATTTATATTCCCTTTTCATGACATAGTGGAAAACTGGAAAAGGACACTAATTGCAATCAGAGATGTTTGATATATTTCAGTTCCAAATATTAACCAAAATCTGACATATAATATGGTATTAAGCACTAGCTGGTACTTAGAGAAAAGGACTCAGAAATTATCCAGATATGGGAGGGGACTTTTGCTCCATGAAAATTAATGGGTCTTGGCAAATTCTGAACTGGAAATGTTCTCTTCTGGAATCATTTCTGGGTAAAAGTCAAAGCTAGCAAAATTGTGGTGTGGGTTTTAATACAGCACAATGGTTCTCAAAGTGTGGTCAGCGGACTCTTCAGGATTTGCAAAATCCTTCCCAGGGGAACCCATAAGGTCAGAACTATTTTAATCATACCAAAACGGCATTTGCCTTTCTCACTCTCCTTCTTTCACAATTGTGTGGTGGAGTTTTCCAGATACTCATTTTGTGTGTTAACTTCATTGACAGCTAGTGGACAGAATGTGTGCTTGCATATTCTATGTTTTGAAGATTTCTCAGTTTTAATTTCTAATATAATAAACATCAATAGATAGAGCTCAAAGAAACAGAAGTTCTTCAGTGGTTCATACTAACTTTTGAGATTGTAAAAGGAGACCAAGGTGTGAGGTCACCAACCTAGTATTACTTCCCCAATGTATGACCATCTCCTAGAACTTAGCTGAGGAAGAAACTCTTGTATAAAGCTTGTGGAAATAGGTAGAAACTAGGGGACAATATAAGGGACAAAGGTAAATGTGTTTAATGAAATTAGGACAATTGGAGTTAAGTGTATTGGTTCTGAATTACTAGCAATTTGGATAAAATCAGTGGGCTGTTGTTTTACATGTTTCATAACAAATAACCAGTGACTTTGAAGAACTTAGGTGGAGAAGATATTAATATCCTTCAGACTTGCATTGGGATATAACCATCAGCCTTACCTTCTAGAACAGTACTTAACCTATTCAGGAACCTGTGGGGAACTTTAGGTAAAGCTGCATGATTGTTTGAACCATGCAGATGTAAAGGGCACTTATCTTTCAATAGGCTTGGGGTTTTTAGTCCTAGATGTGCCATGTCCTAGATACCTGAGTGTCCTGGTCCTTAGACCAACCCAGCTTAACACTCTGAGCATGAGATTCTGTTCTCAGGACAAATGGTGCCACTGAAATCCTGAGATCTAACTTACTGTGGGAAAGGGGAGAAGATGACTGACTGCAGCAGGGTCTTAGATACAGCCCCTAGGCACGGACATCGCCAGGTACCTCTTCCAGTCCGTGAAGCAAGTGTGGTTCTGTTTGCCACATAACCTAAGCACAGGGCACTGTGACTGCAATTCGTGGCCATGCCATTCCTGACAGTGCTTGGCATACTTAGCTGTGTCAGACTTTTCTGGGACATGTTAATGAATTCTTGTCACAGTAGTTCTCAACTGGAGACAATTTTGCCTCCTCTCTCTACCTCTTTGCCCCCAGCCCAAGGGACATTTGGCAATTCCTGGAGACATTTTTGATCTTTAGAGTATCCAGTAGTAGGTAGAGGTGATTGCTGCTGGCAGTCAGAGTGAGTAGAGGACAGGAATGTCACCTGTCATCATACAGTACACAGTATAACTCCACAACAAAGAATTTTCTGGCCCAAAACATTAATATCAGTCAAAACAGTAAAACCAGTCAAAGTTGAAAAACCTCATCTGTTTTGTTTTTTTGTTTGTTTGTTTTGTTTTTTTTTTTTTTTTTTTTGAGACTAGGTCTCGCTATTTTTGCCTGTGGAACTGCAGGCTCATGTTGCCCGGGATACCACGGACTCAAGCAAATCTTAGCCTCAGCTTCCCAGGTAGCTGGGATTACAGGCGCGCGTCATCATCTTACTGTGACCTACAAGTTTTCTCTCTCCCTAAGAAAACTTTAAATCCCGTTTCTTCTTCCTTCATTCCCTTCTCTGCCCCGCTGCCCTCCAATATAACAAAAGGTTCATGGTAGCCTTTGTGGTATGTTCTGCTGAAGTGCTAGGTATTAAACACATTTCTGTTTCCACATGAGGACGGCAACAGGCTAAGTCTTGAAACCATATGGCCTTGCTGCACATTCTTCTACTTAGTAGCTGAGTAACTGTCAGCAAACTTCTCTTTGCCTCTATTTTTCCATATCCATATCATAGTTGTAGTGATAAAAAATAAAATGTATGTCAGGTTCTTAAAGCATGGGAATATTTAGCAAATAACTGTTTCTTCCCCACTGTAAACATTTTCTACAAGCAAATGATAGCTCTTTTTCTAAGATGGGCCAAGGTGAGTTTCTTGTTGGTGAGGAAGTTTGGAAGACTCTTAAGATGTATTCTAAGGAGCATTTTGGTTAAATATCTGTCATATTTTGTTAGAAAAGAAAGCAAAATAAATCATCTCAGGAAAAAAAGCTTGGCTTGGTGTAAATAGAAAAACCCATTTTTCTTTTAAGGTCACATGTCTTGATTTGAAAGTCACAAACTTTTAATTTGGTGCTTTTCTTCCATACTTAAATCTTCCAGGAAACTTCTTGGTTAAAAGGTTATAGTGAACATGATACTCCTCCTCCCACCCCTTAACTAGATCTGAGACATTTTCTGCTATTAAAGCTTAACTGAAGCAATCATTTGAAGTCCATGGAGAAGCTTCAGGGAGTTTTTTGAAGGTAGAGTCAGTAAGTAAAACAAATAATGTGGCTGCTTGACACCTCCCCGGACTAGGGCAAACCTAGCTCTTCTGCACCTATTGGTCCAGGCTCTCTATAGGACAAGGGTCACAAATGATGCTGTCCTAGAGATTTGAGTGGCCAAGGAAAACATATCTAATGATTCTACTTTTGAAAGGTGATTTTGAAGTATAAAGGAACTTAGAACCTAAAATAATGAAGTCATTATACTACATATAGTACCAGTCCTGAGTCATGTGACCTAAATATCTGATATCTAGAGAACAAGTCCCCAAATTCCATCTGTTCTCTGTAGAGAACAGGCCTTGTCTCTAGTAGATTGGCCTTGCATGTGCCTTGTCGTGGGCATGAATTAACCCAAATAAGCAACTCAAATAGGGGGGCTGCCCATCAACAGTGTTTCTAACCACATCTGTGTGCATTTCAGATTTGATTTACTCTCAGAAAAACCCACATAGGTTTGACACTGGGCTTTTCCATGTACTTGAGTTGCACCTGCATAAGAGAGCACATGCCCCTGCTTGGGCTCAAATTCCCGCCAGGAACAGAAGCAGAAGGAAGGGGGCTTTGGAGAATTCCTGTCTGGCTGCTAACCTTGATTACAAGACTCTCAGAGTGCAGATAAGTGCAATTTCTTTCCCATCTCTTTCCTTCCCCAAAAAGCATGTCTTTTATTTGATGAAAGGTACAAAGGGAACATTCAGCTTTGGTGATCCTGTTTTCCAAATTAGACATTGAACTATTGTGTGTTCTTATGTTTTCTTGCTCTGTTTTTAAGTTGATGGGAGT
Organism: Uropsilus gracilis; assembly: GCA_004024945.1. Classification (NCBI taxonomy): domain Eukaryota; kingdom Metazoa; phylum Chordata; class Mammalia; order Eulipotyphla; family Talpidae; genus Uropsilus; species Uropsilus gracilis. Next base: position 60,037 of record PVHY01001049.1, on the reverse strand, counting down.
CTAAATAAGTCTTTTAACGGCACTGAAGTACTTTAAAGTCTGCATCACTTTTGCTAACTATGAAAGTAGTAAGAGTTTCAGTATATTCTCATTGTTCTAAAAGCAAGGTTCGTTTTGGTCAGCCCAAAAACCGTGAGCTGTTTCTTGGGATAACCTATTACTAATAGAGTTTCACAAGTCTGCCAACTCTGATGTAAGTGAACCTCATGGAAAAGAGTGTACAGTGTGCAAAGAATTTTCGCCTACCTTGGTTTGATTTTTAGGAATCAAATTTTAAATTTTGATTTTAGGAGCTTAACTTAGACTTTCAATAAAGAGAATCTTAGCATCCTTATAACTGCTAATTTTAATGGTCTGCCCAAAATTTGTAGTTTCAAATATTTTACTATATTTATAACTAACAGGAATTTTATGGGTTTTCAAAAGTGTATAAGTAGTGTAATAATTTTTACCACCATTCTTATACTTCCAGTGTCAAGAACAGAGCCAAGCTAATAAACAGGCACTTCGTAAATATTTGTTGCACAAAACAATTAATTATGGCAAATGTGAAAATAGAAGGGAAAAACCCACCTTTAATGATCTGTCCATAACACAAGTGATGTCAATTTTGGTTTACTCCTTTCCAGACTTCTCTGGGCCTTTTTCCCATGTAATTCTTATGAATGTATAATTGTCCATTCTGGTTTTTCAAATTTAATAAGATCCTCCAGTCATTTTACTAATTTGATGTTTTTATAAACTAATTTTAATGACTGCATAACAATACAATAGAATACTGTGATTTACTTGGCCTTTCCTCCAGGGTTCATTAATTAGATTGCTTCTGTTTTATTTTTAACCCTTACAATTGCAAATAAAACAACTGATACATCACTTTATATAGAATGGACTTTTAATTTGTTTTGTTTTCTTTTTTGAATCATTACTTTATGGTAATCCCAAAAGAGATAGAAATCAAAAGATGCGAACTTTTTTTGTGATTCTTATATGTTTGCAGTTTACAAATTGTTTTACAGGAAAGTTCCCTGAGCTTGCCTGCTAACTAGTGATATAAAAGGGAACCATTTTTTCACAAAAAGATTATTAGCACCTTTTAAATTTACTTTCATCAATTGATTAAATTCCCTCTTATGAACTGTCTATTCTGATCTCCCTTGCTCTTTTACAAGTGGGTCTTAAAGTAGATTTTTTAACTACTGTTAATACCTTGCCATCTGGAATGTTTTTTTTCTTTAGCTTCCTTGTACTGCAGAAGTTTAAAATTTTTACACAGTCATTCCTTCACGAGTTCTTCTATTGCTCCTAAACTTTATTATTTTATTACCTCCCTTGCAAACTTAGAATTTTATTTTGCTTATACTACTTTTTCTGGAATTTGTTTTTCTTTTAACATTATATTTTAAAGCCATTCATCTTGATGTATAATATCAGGCATGACTAACACCAAAGTTTGAAATAATCTTTAGGTTATTTCCTTTATTAATATTATTATTATTATTATTATTACTGTTACTGTTATTATATTACTGTTTACTTATTTCTAATTTAATGTTCCATTATTTTCTTACTAAAAATATATGTTCTACTATATTCTATAGTAGGAGCATATTCTGTTATCTGTCAAGTCCTGTATCCCTTCTAGGGTCAGTAACACACTGTTCTAATTTTTGTTGTTTTAAAAGCATCTCTCCATAACTAAGTGAAATATGCTAGGAACACATTTAAGAGAATGCATTTGTCAATCAACAAAACAAATGCTTGTTTGTGCTATTTTTTAGATCAGAGAATTCTAATTATTCTTCTTCCTCTCCCACCCAATACATCATATACCTGTCCCACATCTCTTACCACTGGAGTTGCTTTTAGAATCTTTGTACATTGTCATAATTGTCAGTCCAGTTTCACTCCATTTCATCATGCACATGTAATTTTTATCATATAGGGACTGTATACAGTCATTACAACCAACTATAAAACCTACTTTAACTTATGATTACAAGATCATATCACCACTGAACTGTTTCTGCCCATTTCTGTTCTGCAAATATGTTTTAGATGATTGAATTGCTACAGAAACAAAACAGAAATGACTGATTAGATTGTTCCCATGTGAAAACTACCCCCCCTTGTGAAAACTTTTTAAGTGTACAATGGCTCTTATTTTAAATATAAAGTTGTATAATCAACTTTACAACATTTTGACCTTTATATAGTATAGATACAAGTCCCTTCTCAGATGTGGACATTTTCATCCTAAAAAGAATTCTTTAATAACTATCTCCCTTTCTGGACATGCTGTGGAATGAAATCATGTAGTCTATAGGGTTTTATGTCTGCTTTCTTTTATTTATCGTGTTTTCAAGGTTCATCCATGTTACAGTGTGCTTCAGTACTTCATTTCTCTTTATTGTTGAATTACCATTCTGTTGTATTTTATCATTTATCAATTGATAGATATTTTAATTGTGCCCACTTTATATTTATTACAAATAATGCTGTTGGGTACAAGATTTTGTGTAGATAGCGATTTTTGTTTCATTTGTGTAAAAAATCAGGAGTGAAATTGCTAATTCATGTGGCAAGCTCTGTGTTCTATATTTTGAAGAACTTCACATCTGTTTTTCAAAGTGACCACGCAGTCTGCATTACCACCAGCAGTTTGATTTTTCCACAGCCTATCTAAAACTTGTTATTATCTATCTTCCATCCTAATAGGTATAAAGTAGTATTTCATTGTGGTTTTGATTTGCGTTTTCCTCATGGCTAATGATGTGAACATCTTTTGCTTTGTTATTAGAACTTCATATATCATCTTTGGGGGAAGTATGTGTTTAGATCTTTTGCCCATTCTCAGTTGTTGAATTGTGAGATTTCTTTATATATCTTAGCGATACATCCTTTATCAGATAAATGATTTGCAAGTATTTTCTTTGTTTGCATGTGCTTTTGGTGTTCCAAGTACATGGAAGGCTCATCTCACCAAAACCAACTGGTTGTCCTGATTCTGCCACTTTATATGACTGTGTATTTAAAGCCCTCCCAGTACTCTGAATGAATTCATTCTCTTTCTTTCCAGAAACTTTTAAGTTAACATCAAGCTAGGAAGCACTGTCTCTCTTCATCACTAATCCCTGTCTAGACTTGCCTTCACAGATCCCTTGATTTCACCTGGGACATCTGAGCTAGGTGGACAATAGTCTCCACATGTGACAGGAAGATGGTAGGTAGCCAGTCATGCCTGTGTCAGGATTCCTTCCATTCTACCTCAGTAGCCGAAATGGCAGGGTTAAAAATTTGGAAAGATGGTGGAATTACTGCTCAACCTCCTTATTTTAGCTGATAGTTGTTCTTGAAGATACTGGCCTGCCACTTCCTAGAATCCCAGAAGAGCCTATGGTTACATATATTCCTGTGTATATGACCATCCTCAGAGACTTGATTTCTTAGAAATTCAATTTTATGTTCTGTCACGTTTAAGTGGGGAAATGAGACAGTCTGGTAAAACAAAGGTAAGATTGATGCCATTTTGAAATATTATAAAAAGATGTAGGTGAGTGACAGCTATCAGTAATGCTCCCACCTTGCTGAGCTTTTAGTTCCTTTGAGGAGGCAGATAGCTCAAAGGTCTCATTTTAGAATATTTAAAAACTTAAAGATGTTCCTAAAATAATCTTTCTCTGAAAGATTTGCTGATAAGCACCAGACTGAAAATAATACCCCTAACTGATGGCCAGACTGTCCAAGCAGGGAAAGGAGGTCATTGACATGTTTCTTTTCTCTTAAAGATAACACTAAAAAGCAGTGCCAGAGAGCCAGGCACGGTGGTGCGAGCCTTTAAGTGTCAGCCTATGGAGTGTGGCTGGGATGGGGGAATTGCAGTTTGAGTCCTGCCTGGGGGAACATAGTGAGACACAGTTCCAAAAAAATAGCTGGGTGTGGTGGCGCGTGCCTGGGAAGGTGAGGCTGGGAATTGGCTTGAGTCTGTGGTACCACGGGCAACATGAGCCTGCCTACAGTTCCATGGGCAAAAATAGTGAGATCTAGTCTTTAAAAGAAAGGGGGGGGTCAGTGCCTGGACCTTACATTGAGTTCTGCCCATAAACACAGCATATCTGCATGATCTGACTTTAAGCCGTTGAGCTTTGTTTCAGAAAGCACCAGGCAAAAATGGGAGCTGGTAAGACAGGCACCCACAGCAAGGAGGTGGTTGTATAGTGGCTTCACACTTACTAGACATGAAACTGTTTCCCATGTTCTCTTTCATGAGGCCAAAAACACAAAAATGGAAGTTGGATAATTTACATTATCTAAAATTCCTCTTAAACCATGCAAATACTGTGTTTATTTAAACCCATTTTTCCTATTATATGGCTTTAAAATCCCTCAGTTGTTATTACAGTGCATTCAGCTTTCATATCCTGATAATATTTTTTTCTTAATACTTAATGCAATTGACTGCCACACAGAATTTTTACTTGGTGTAAAATGAACTCTTTCCTAAAAGTCAAAATAGAATCAGTTTGTTTTGCAAAAGAATTACCTATAGAATTGCCTTCATGTGTTTACTCTGCCTTGTGACCTCTTCCTTCTCAAACCCTCCCTGCACCCCCCTCCCCCCCAAAAAAGAAGACAAATCTGGTACACACTCAATTTTTAAGAAGTGCTTATATCATGTACTAAGCCCCCACCCTGATCCCTCTGTGTTATTGTCGTCTTTGCTTAGGCTAGACTTTCTTCTATGAATAAGAGAAAATAAGAAAATTGCCTGTTTTAGGCAATCCAGGTGTGTTTCAGAGATTTAGAGTTAAGAAGTCAAGTAAATATTTTGGCAGCCCAACAAAGGTAAGAAAGGGAGAACGCACCTAATGGGCTTCTCGAATTACAGACCTGTCCAAACTCTGCCTTTCTCAAGAGATGCTGGTCAGAGCTAAAACCTGCCCTGCTGGTCGGGAGCACAAGGCCTGACTGAGCAGAGGGCTCACCGCTCTCTGTCCAAGGAGACGCTGTTGGACCCCAATTCAGTCTGGCCTGAGAGGAAAGGTGCCCACCAGTAAGTGGGAGTGCTTTCCTCCTCGATAGACTCTCTTAACATTGATTCCTCTTCCTTGCTGAAAAAGGCCCATATAGCCTTTTCTCCCCTTCAGGTTGGAACCTTAAAGAAACAGGGCACAGTATCTCATAACATTTTGAGTGTTACTTCATTCATCTTGAGGACAGGGCTGAAAGAGGACCCAAACACAACCTACCACAGGGTCACTAGTCCTTTGGGGCGCAGGATCTGAACATTCAGGTGCATCAGCCTCGATGATGTCTCTGTTGCCTGCTTTACGAATGGAGATGCCCCAGAAGGAAGGAGCACTGACCTGCTATTGGCATGTGGCATTCAGGCTGTGCTTTGTGTCTCTTCTAGCAGAAAGGCAGGCATGAAAGCTGCCTGTCTTCCTTGCCCTCCCCCAGTGGCTTCCACTGGATCACCTTGGCAGGGCCTCATCCAAAGAGGGCCAGCAGGCCGGTAGTGAGGAGGAGGGAGGAGGGTGGCTGCGGCTCCTTTGATCACCTCCCGCCCTGGTTCCAGGCCCCTCCGCCAGCAGGCCAGCCAAAGGCCCAGCTCTACTGATCTGATGAGGTGCTGAATAGACCTGAGGGGCAGTGATGGGAGTGAGAAGAAAGCCTGGGGAATGAAAAGGAAACCCCGTGAACCTGCTCGGCTTCATTGGCCGGATTTTCCTACCAGGGAGCCGCTCAGTTCCTGCCAGCCCGGGCTCCCTGCCCCTCACCCCGGCCCCTCCTGTCTCCGCTTTTCAGACTCTGTGTGTGTTTTGTGTTTGAATCACGGCTGCTCTCCCTGGTTCTCAGGCTGGGAACCCACTGCGCCTGTTTCCATGGTCACTGGGAAGCTCTTAGCGCCATGTGCTTCAAAGGAAACCTTTCCCCTCCCAGTGCTGGCCGCTGCCTGCCCCAGGCGGCCACACAATAAGCAGCTCCTCTTAGCCAGGCCTCTGACCCTCACTTGCCAGGAGGAAAGCCTTGTCTTTGCTGAGTGGGGCTGCAGCCTCCCACAAATATCCATCAGTGTGTGGATATGCACCCATGGCAGGTTCAATTAGGCACACACACTGTGGCACCAGAGTCTCAGGTGACTTCCTGCAGATTTGTGTGGGAGATAGAGACTACAGGCAAGTGAGGGTATTTGGAAACCTTAGTAAAATTGAAGAAAGAACAAGGCCTAAACAGGACAGAGGTAGCCTCGTTTGGAGGGGAACAGAGATTTGGATTGGGGCAGGAGTTGGGACTCAGAAGCTGTGTCCCTGAGAAAATTGAGACTTTCTCAACTACACTTGACTCTCTGGGGACAGCAGAGAATTGAACTGAGGCTAGGGGGAAAGGTCTCCTCCTGTCCCCAAAGCTGGAGCTGTGAGATTAGTACCTGCTCGCTCCTCCAGGGCCACAGTTGCTAGAGGAGTCACCTGCCAGGCTTGAAATGTGTTTTTCCTTGCTTGTTGAATAAAGCAAAGGAGTGATGCCTCTCACATCTGACTGGAGAGAATCAGTTTAATGACTTCAGAGGATCGTTACTTGACGAAGCTGGAGTTAAAAGGTAAATGTCATCGAAAGAACTTACATTTTAGATGCCAAGGCTGCACTACTTGCTCGGAGCTCAAGATGTTCTGCCGTGGGCGTCCTGTACTCCAGAGAATGTGTATGAGAAATTGGGTTTTTCCAACATTAAGGGTGATTGAGATTATGGTCCTTTCAATTAGGCCATTTTGCCCTGATGTCCCCTTTCCACATTATTTCTGATTTCTTGCCAGTCTTTAGACTAACTCTCCCTTCCTGTTGGTGGCTCCCTGTAGACACAACCCTAAGTAATTCTGACATGTGACTCTCTGTAGTGATGGGAATTCTGCATAGTGTGTGCTTTATAATAGTATTAGAAGAAAGCATGCCCTTCTAGTGGTGCCCATAGCCCATAATATTTGTAACTTCTACAACATACATTTCCTAAAACTTGCACACCCAGGGCTCTCTTGCTTCAGTAGTATCTGTTTAGCTGCCTTCACTGAACACATGTAGCACTTTAAAGGTAGATTGAGGGAAGGTTTGTCAGAATGTGCCTACAGAGACATCAAAGTAAGCTTGGTTGGCACCAATAAGAAATGAGATGTGATACTGGTTGCCATCACAGCAGGTCTCATGATGACATTCCTACTGTGTGCCAGGTATTTTCATACATTATTCAGTCTTCACAATATCATAGGAGGGGAATGGGAGGAGTATCTTGTTCTGTTAATGTGGGAATGAGGACACTGACGGTCCTGAGGACCATGTGTCACATGTGTGGTCGTGCAGCTTGTCTTGGCAGAGTGGACTGCCCACCTCCTCATCCTTTTCAAAACCCTCCAATAAAAATAAGGGTACCTGGCACTTGGGGGTGCTGCTGGTATCAGATTACTTTGAACACTCAAAATGGAAAAAATTGGATAAATTGAGATTTATCATTTCTTAGCTTTTTAGGCACTTGAGAACCTGATGTGTGAATGAAAAGTTCCTCTGAAATTTGCTTGTTTAAGATCTCTTTCTTGTGACTGGGCATGGTGGCGCCTGCCTGTAAGCAGCAGCCTAGGAAGCCACAGCGGCGACCAAGAATCAAGTTCGAGTCCCGCTTGGGGCAACGAAGCGAGACGTAGTTCCAAAAAAATAGCTGGGCATGGTAGCACGTGCCTGTAATGCCGGCTACCTGAGAAGCTGAGACTGGGGATTGACTGAGTCTGTGGTACCCCGGGCAACGTGAGCCTGCGGTTCCACGGGCAACAATAGCGACAACCTAGTCTCAAAAAAAAAAAAAAATCTTTCTTGTATGTCTTTGCCTTTTGTAATATTTGTAATATCTCCTCTTTTCCTTTTTCTCATTTGCCCCTTCTGTAGGAACTGTTTTCCCTTTTACCAAAATCCAGGATTGTAATTTCTCATTTATATGTTGAGATGATAAGAAAAGACATACAAAGTTGGCACATTTTCTCTATATTTAAAAATGTCATCATCACCACATTCCTTTTTTTGTACGGAGTATATGTTTCAAATAATATTTCCTGTAGTGGGAATTGAGGACAGTAACTATTTAGGGTCTGCCCAGGGAACCATGACCAGATGTTTTAAAGCATGGCAACATGACCTTAAATCCATGAGGACTGTTTGCCCATCCCCCAACATGTGTTCTCTCTGGAGATGATGGCTTCACTTATTCCATCTGAGTCAACTCTCATAAGGTCCTAACTGGACTTGCAGAAATTCACTGGTGTCATGATTTACTTTGAGTTTTCATTTTGTTTTTAAGTATCAAGCATGCATCTTGAGGAGACTAGGGGAGACATGGGGTTCTGATTCAATTGAAACTTTCAGATTTTATGGCTTTTCTTTCTCCCCAGTGCCAAGTTCGTATAGCAAGATTGAGTAAGAGCACTATTATTTCTTTATGTTGGGACAGAACTAAAGGAAAGGGCCATGGAGTTGTCCGGGTCTCCTTAGATCCAGGCAGATGGAGAGACACTGGTGATGGTTCTTGTCTTAAGATTAGTGGTTCTTCTGAAGACATTTTGGTTGCATCAATGGCTTTCCTTGTTGACAGCCTTAATAGAAGGATTAGGGAAATGGATGTCTTGCAACATTAGTTGTTTCTCCAATCTAGTACTTTTGTTTGTCTAAGTTCCATGGTTGTGACAACCTACGTAGTCAACTAATTTTTTTTTTTTTTTTTTTGAGACTAGGTCTTGCTATTTTTTGCCTGTGGAACCACAGGCTCATGTTGCCCGGGGTACCACAGACTCAAGCAGTCCCCAGCCTCAACTTCCCAGGTAGCTGGGATTACAGGCACACGCCACCACGCCCAGCTATATTTTTTGGGACTAGGTCTCGCTACGTGCCCCCAGTGGGACTCGAACCGCCATCCCTGGCCCTGGCTGTGGCTTCCTAGGCTGCCACTTACAGGCATGCGTGACCATGCCCAGCCTTAGGCAACTGTTTTTTTAACTGACAAGGTTTATTCAATTATTGGATTAGAGTTTGTAGTTTAAAGTATAGATGTGATGTTTTCAGGATGCCACATTTACCTGATGTCTTAGAACTACAGTTATCCAAATATTCCTTTGCTCTGGTTGCTCTGATCCCTTTAAGTTCAGCTTTGGAGTGTATAGAGTGCTGTACCCACCCTTCTAACTACTACAGGGCCACCTGTTGGGCCAGAGAATCAGAGTGAACTCTTTCAGGTTGTTGCTTTGACTATACTTCCTCCTAAAGGTCTTTCTAGGCCAGTACTGTGTTACCAGGTGAGGCTTCAGCTGAAGAAATGGAACTTAACACTCAAGAATGGGTGGGTCTGGACTAAGGAAGAAATGGAAGAGGATATTCCAGGAAGTGCTGCCAGGAGCAGTAATAATGCATGATGTGTCCAGGTGCTCAGAAAGAGCACTGTGGCTGAACCCTAGGGTTTTAGTGTACACAAAGATCCCCTCAATAGGTAAATCATTTCCAGGGAGTACATGAAGAGGCAGGCCAAAAGAGAAGCAGGTTCCCAGCAGAGGAAATGGCTTGTGCTTACACCTGAGAATAGATCATCAGTTTGGACATTTCTGTGATAATCTATGTTGCTGTTCAATGGCAGTTGAAGTAAAAGAGAGGAATAAGACAATGTATTAGAGACCTTAAATTTTAAAATCCCTGAGACTTTATGTGAATGAATGAAAATACTTGGTAAATTTGCCTAATCAATATAAAATAAGCACATGGCTCTTAATTTCCTTCTCTGTGGTACTAATTATTTTTACCCCAAATTCTTTTTCTCTCTAACTTATAGTTACATGTAATAATAAAATAACACTTTAAACATTTTGATTGTACAATTCTGTAGCATTAAGTATGTTCGCACTGTTGTACAACCATCACCACCATCCATCGACATTAATTTTTCATCTTTTCCAATTGAATCCCATACACGCTAACTTTCTATGTCTGTCTCCCCTGGCAACCAACATTCTATCCTCTATCCCTATGATTGCCACTACTCTAGGGCCTGCATAGAACTTGTCATATATTTATCCTTTTGTATGCTTTTCACTTAAAGCGTCTTCAGGGTTCATCCATGTTATAACATATATTAGAACTTTAAAAAAATATTTGATTAATACCCTATTGTACTACACTGCATTTTTTTAATGCCTTCATCAGTGGACAGTTTGGTGGTTTCCATCTTTGGCCTGCCATGAATGGTATTACAGTGAACAAAAGTGTACGGTGTCTCCTCAAGACTGTTGTCACTTCTTTTGGGCATAGACCTGGGAGTGGAATTGCTGAATCATATGGTAATTTTATGCTTTGAATTCTTTTGAGAAATCACTATATTGATATCTGCAACAGTTATATCATTTTATATTCCCTCCAGCAAAATACAAGGGTGTCAATTTCTGCACATCCTATCTACACTTCTTGTTTTCTGGTGGTTTTGTTTGTTTAATAACAACTATCTTAAGGAGTGGTTTCTCATACTGACTTTTATTGACCTGAATTTTGCTAATGAGTAGTGATGTTGAACATCTTTTCATGAACTTTTGGGTCATTTGTATATCTTCTTTGGAGAAAACCATTTAAATCACTTGTCAGGTTTGTAAATCTAGTTGTTAAGTTCTAGGAATTCTTTATATATCCTGAATATTAATCCTTTATCTGATACATGATTTGCAAATGTTTTCTCCCATTCCATGAGTCTTTTTTCATTCTGTTGATCATATCCTTTGACAAGACAAAGTTTTAATATGATGTAATTCTCCTATTTTTTTTTTTCTTTCACTGCCTATACTTTCAGCGTCTCTTCTCTCCTTTCTGGACTTGGTCTCTTTTTTTTTGTGCTTGCTCCTTACTTCATCTTCACGAAACATTGTTTTTACATATAGACATCTTACAACTCAGTCTTGGTTTATAATTTCCTGTTGTACTCAGAACTTCAGAAAGAAAGAGAAACCTTGCTTTCTGGCTCTCAATTCCTTGATATGTTAGAAGATGTGCACTGGTGAATACAAAGAGTGATAAGGAACTGCACAGGAGGTGCCGTAGGCTGGCTGCAGGGGTCCAGCAAGCTGGCTGCACTGTTCTGTGGTCAACTTCTTGCAAATGGGGAGCTTCTGTCTGTCTCCATGGCCAGCTGCCACTGGCCCCACGGTGTGAATGGCGAGGAAGTGGGGGCTGGTGGCTGGCTGGACTCCAGGATGCAGCCTTTGCTGGCGGTGAACCAAGGCAGAGGGGAAAAAACACTCCTGTGTATGAGAGAAATAATGCTAGCTCCAAAACCTATAATTCCCAAGTTAAAAAAAGAGAGAGAGAGAGAGAGATTTTCAACCAAACTGTGCTTTTATCTTTGGATTCTGAATGGGAGATTGTTCACACAGCTAAGCTGGCTGCCGAAGCCAGGCCAGTTAAAACAATATGCAGGCAGCTCTCCTCCAAGTAACCAGAAACTTGGCTCAAAGGAGCCTGAACCGAGGAACCAACCTGCTGGGAGACGTTTTCCAAGTAACTCCAAGCAACCGCCTGAATGTAAATCCTCCTGCTGGGGAATGGCACTTTGGCAAATGAAGACCCTAATTAGAGATGGAAGGGTTTCTATTTTGTTTTTCTTTAATCCTTACCCTGGGGCCTTTGCAGGGCCGCCATGTCTCTGCTTGTGTGCAAAGAAATTTCCAACTTCTCTTTGTAACAAGATCCTCTTTTGGGAAAGAAGCAACAAGCTGACAATGCGGGCCCACCACAGCCCAAGGACCCTGCCACTAACCTAACCCAAAACAAAGAGCTTGATCTGGGCTACAGAGGCTGGGTCACCTGGATTGGCCTGTCTTTTGAAGTTATTGGCCAGTTTGGATCTTCTGCTGCCCCCACCCCATGAGACACTCAAATCCATGCTTAGACTGCAAGTAAAGTTTCTTAAATCCCAAAGGAGAACAGAACTGTGAACAACATACAAAGCAGTTAGGAGAACTGTAACTCTGAGGCTCCAAGGCCAAGGTTGAACTTGAGTGGGGTGGCAGGACCCCTTGTCTCTTCCATGTGACTCTTTGCCTGTTCAATGTAGGCAGTGAAGCAGAGGAGCCATGCTCTCTTTCAAGTTGATCACCTCTTAGTTTTAGACTATCCAGAAGTATTGCACAGGTGGAGAAACTGCACGCACCAGTTTTGTTTCATTTTGTTGTGGGTACATCGACTCACCCAGGTACCCTCAGGGGCTTAGAACTGATGATCTTGCTCATTTTAATTTCTCTTTGGTCCAAGAAAAGCAAATGAGCAGAATCATTTTCACCTAGAGTACAGGGCTGTTGGTTAAAGGCAGAATCAATTCTAGACATTTCTAGGGAACTCAAATGAATACAACCGTGTGCTTAGGGTAATTCCTTAAGTTCTCCATCACCCTTCACATTGGTATGGCAGAAGTGACTGAGAATTTTGTGTGTCTGAGTATTTTTATGCACTGTCTAGGACTGTTATTTGTCATTAAGTTCACTACTTAGTAGAGAATGCTTGTGCCTAAACAACTTCAAAAATTAGCAAGAGGAAATTACACCTTTTTGAGTGAAATGTAGGAAAAAATGCTTGTGTTTACTCCTTGATTTATTTTCACCTAACAGCTGCTCCTAACTGAACTCTGGGCTGGCTCTTTCCAGCTAGAGTCTTTAATACACACAGCTCCAAGAGGGGAGGAGATGTATGTGTAGCCACCATACATGTTAGCGCCAAACTTGCTCTTTTGGGACCACCACAGCTCCTCTTTACATACATACATATCTGCAGTTCTTTCCTACAGACGGTGGTTGTTCCATGTTTGCTTATGTCAGAGTCCTCACCCAGCAGCCTCACTGCACTCCATCCACTCCCATTGGTGAGAAGCCCATTGCTACTGAAGAGCCGCCCCTTCCTGGTGGTCATGTGCTAGATGAATATGTCCTCTGTATTTACTTCCCAGAAATCTTCAGCTTGTTCATACTGTCTAAACTTAGGTTTCAGGGAATCCCAAAATGTTTCTTTTTTCAGATCTATGCTTGTGGTTAGGCTGCTGCAGCTTGTTGGAGGAGCACCCCAGTCTGTTTGTTTGCTGCCTGGTAAAATGACGACAACCATGATGAGTATCCCTTCAGTGCTAGTAAATTTCCTGGTCCAACTTCTCGTTCTTGCTTTAATTTCCAGTGGGACTTGTAGAAACTGCTTAAAGTTACAGGGATACAAGTAGATCCAGACATAAAAGGTGCTTTTAGATGCTGTGTGAATCTTTTATAAAAGGCAAAACAAAAGTTAACCTTACCATCACACCTTAGATTTATTCTGTTCCTCTTTGGGATGTGTTGATGCTTAAGTGGCTGTTTTTCTCCTTGTTATAGAAAATCTTTGCTGAGTTATATTGATGGCTAATTTAAAACTATATCAAACTGAAAGGTGGTGAGAGACCGATAATTTGTATGTCAACTTGCACTTTTTCCTAATTAACAGCTTGGATCATTGCCTACTTAAACTTAATGACATTGGTTTGGAAAAGGACTCACATGTCAAGAACCTATTTCAATCCCAGATTTTTAGATTGCTTGTGTAGGGCCGAACATATGATGGAGTAGACTGAATAATACCAGGTTTATGGGATGAGGCAGGCCTGGAGACCAGGTTTAGAGAGGGCCCCATTCTGTCATAAGCAACCGTGGGCATTGCCAAATGTTGGTGATAGGCATTTCCTGGACAGCCTAGCATTGTTAGTGTTAAAAATATCTTCATGCTGAGGGGGGAACAATTGTAAAAATCTTTATAGTCTTATTGTTGTTCGCTAAATATCTTCCCCTGTGTTCTGCCTGGTCATTTCCATGTTGCCTGGTCATTTCCATGTTGCCATAAAATCATACAGAGATCCCACATATTGCTGTGATGGCAGCAGCAGGTTCTTAGCCAAAATTTTGCCACAGAAAGAACAGAGAAATGTTACTCTAATTGCCACTTTTTTTTGCATTTGAATTGATTTCTTTTTTAAATTGCTTTTAAAAAAAAGGCAATTAATAATAGTGGCATCTCTCATGTCAGTCAGCTCGTGTCATCCATGTCTTGCATACCCACAGTGGTTCCCTCCTATAGAGCTAACCCTGGCTGCTTGAGGTGTAAGATTCGCCTGGGTGACTTGATTCCGGATATGTTTTAGATTGCTGAGCCAAGGCTAGTTCAGCAATGGCACTGCATAGCAGTCAGGGTGGGCATGAGGGCTCAAGCGCTCCATAGACCAATGTCTTAGAGCAACATTTGACAGGAAGCAGACATTTCCCCAGGCTCCCTGCTGCACTGAAGGATGCAATGATATCGAGTCTTAGTGGGTCCCTGTTCTAACTCAGTACAGAAGTCCTCTTTGAAATTCTTGTGTGCATTCATTAAGTACCTCCCATATCCCAGGCAATGTAGAGATACTGATGATACAGAATTGACCCCAACAAGGGCCCTACTCTGGTGGGGCTCACAGTAGAGGGGTTACAGAGAGAACCAACTAAACAAACAGCCAGCTAACTGTGGATTGTGATGCATAGGTATTAGAGTGTGTGGGGAGTCTCTGCATAGTGTGTCTTTTAAACTGTGAGTTCAACCAGGCACGGTGACTCCTGCCTGTAAGCTTCAGCCTGTGAAGTGGCTGGGGCTAGGGATCGCGGTTGGAGTCCCACCTAGGGCCTGTAGCGACACCTAGTTCCAAAAAAAAAAAAATAGCTGGGCGTGGTGGTGCACACCTGTAATCCCAGCTACCTGGGAAGCTGAGGCTGGGGATTGCTTGAGTCTGTGGTACCCCGGGCAACAAGAGCTTGCAGTGCGGTTCCACGGGCAAAAATAGCGAGACCTAGTTTCAAAATTTCCGGAAGAGGAAGACATTCCCACACACCCTTTATTACCACATCAGAGTCTGCCTGCCTCTGGTGTATCTACTAATTCCGTCATCTGTTCTTCAGCACATCTGCTATATGAAGGCGTGCTCTGTTGTTTCCTGTTATTCTTGTCATTTTCTAGCCATCAAATGGCACTGTCCTACCATGCAAATCCTATCTGCTAAGTAAAACAAGGGTGCTCAAGTCTTGCAGAAAGTTAACAACTTATTTTTAGTGTTTTGTTACATATTATCTACCTGATTTGCATCAGTTGCTTTTAAGCAGTTTGGAAGTTATAGAATATGCTGTGTGATATAAAAAGAATGTATTTGCAAACCTTTATGCTAATAATTGCCTAAAAGTTAGCGTTTGGGTTTCTTCTAAAACTTCGTTATAGTCTAACAAATCCAAAATTTAATCAAAATTGACCGTTGCCTTGGATTTAGAGTCTTGCTTCTGGACAACTTTCCCTCTCCTAGTGACTTTAAGGAAGGGAGGGAAAGAGGTAACTGATCAAACTCAAAACTGGTTTGGATGATAGGGTTGTTTCTTATACTCTGAACTAATTTTGCAAGAGGTCAATTGATTGTTACTAAATGTCTCCAGTAATGACAAAGGTCATTGTCACAGTTTATGCATTGCCAGTGCATTGGCCTCATATTTACATGAAAATTTAGAGACCAGACTAAAGGAAGTGTCCTCTTAGCTCATGATATATGCATTTGGGAAGATGAGGTAGTATTTGATAACCCTGAAAGAAAATGAAAATGTAAGATAAGAGACAGGCTATAATAGCTTAGGGAACTTCATTTAGAAAAAGTAAATGAGAAAATAAGACTTGGCTAGAGCAATAGGTGGGAATTCTAGTAAATAAAAGGTTATACTAGACCCTGCTTCCTTTGTTTATTCTGCTAAGTAAAGTTTTGCTTATACTGAATAATTATAGTAGGAAAAGCCTGAATGAGGCCATCCTTTCACTTGTTCAGTAAAGATTAGTTTAAGTCCCTTAAACTAATCTTTAAGAGTTAATTAAGGGTTAATTTAATGGGACTTGGATAGAACTTGAATTTAGGGATTTTTGTAAATTATCTGTTAGAGGCAATGGAAACAGAAGTGTGTTTGTTTCTTAGTATCTAAGTGACCTCTTAGTATTTAAGAGTGATTACTGATTAACCATGGTGTTTCAAGTGACATTTTCATATTCTGATTTAAAGAACTTTCCCCCACTGAGTGAGACACAGCTTATGTTGAAGCACTCTGAACAGAGTAGGGCTGCTGTGTCTCAGATCTTTGTCACTTCAGCTGAAGAAATTTGTTTCCCATGTGAAGTTGCCCATAGTATACTAAGGGTTCTGCCCAGGGATGCAGTGAAGTTACCTTTATAACACCTTTTCATACAAGAGACTTGAAGTGGGAAAGGAAACACTTGCATAGAAAGAGAGGTGTCTATTTCCCTATATTCGACATAAACTGAAAGTGTCACTTTGCTCCCACAAATGATCTTTGGAGCAGAATTGGCTAGAGTCAGATACACTCAACCAATGTCTGGAGCCCAGTCATCTATTCCCATTCCTACAGGCAGAGATAATGTGGACTTTGCTGAAAACCCTAAGATGTGAGGCATTAGCTACTTGGAGTTCACCTGCATAGTATTTCAAGAATTAGTTGTCAGTACTTTAATTGAAAATTTAAAAAAAAATTTTTTTTTCCAATGAGGTAACAGGTAAAAAATTGTTTTTAGAGATATAGGATCTTCTTCCACTGTTGTTACTACACCACATCCACAATGATAGTACCCACAGTCCATCTCCATAGTCCATTGTGCCCCCACCCCACTTTGTTCTCTTACGGCACTTCAACACCCCCAAACTCTCTCCCTCTCATGGCCTCAGTTCTGTAATAAGTGTTCTAGGGTTGGTTTGTTTGGGTGTCTCTGTAGTCCATGTGTAAGCAACACCATCAGGTATTTGTCTTCCTTCATCTGACTTATTTCACTTTGCAGAGTCCTCTCTGCCCCATTATGTTGCAAATGGCAAGTTTACCTTTTTGATAGCTAAGTAGTATTCCATTGTGAATGTATGTATGTGTGTATACATATCATATATGTCCTATATAACTATATTTGGTCAACTAGCTAATTTCCAAGCTTGGCTGTTGTAAATAGTACTACAAGGAATCTAGGCATGAATGTTGCCCTTCAAAGAAGTGGTTTTTTTGATCACCCCCCCACATCTTGTTTTTCCCTTGTATTTTGCCTAGTCAATCTTGATTGCCAAAACCAGACAGATCATAAATATTGGGACAGTTTTCTTGCATCTTAAGTGGAAAACTTGACAGCAGATATTAACTGCTCCAGGTCTGCCAGGAGAGCCATCTTTAATATTTTGAGAAACCTCCATACTGTTTTCCATAGGACTGGACCAAGTCTACATTCCCTCCAATGTAAGGATGTTACTTTTTCCTACATCCTCATCAGCTGTTGTTTTTTATGTTCTTTTTGATATGGGCTGTTATCACAGATATGATGTGGTATCTCACTGTTTTTTATTTGCATTTTACTTAAGTAATGATGAATATTTTTTCATGTTCTTGATGGCCATTTCTTTAGAGAAATGTCTAATTCTTCTCCCCATTTTTTGCTTTTCTTTGTATTGATTTGTATGAATACTTTGTAGATCTTGGCTTTTATCCCATTGTTGACTACATGGTAGCGTATTTTTTTCCAATCCATAGGTTGTCTTTGGTTTTTAGCTGATGGTGTCTTTCACTCTGCAGACGCTTTTTAGTTGGCTATAGGCCTTCTTATTTGTATTTTCTTTTGTTTTCCTTGCTGTTGGAGAAAAACCCAAAGACATCTCTGAGTCCTATGTTGTGTTTTGCCTTTGTTTTTAATTGTTTCAGGTCTTAAACATACAAATCTTTTTATTCATCTTATTTATTTTTGTGTATGGTATGAAATAGTGGACTAATTTTATTCTTTTGCACAATTATCCCACTACCATTTACTGAAGAGGCTTTCCTTGCTCCAGTGTGTATTTTTGACCCCTTTGCTATAGATTAGTTGTCCATATGGGTGTCAGTTTATTTCTGGGCTCTTAATTCTGTCCCATTGATCTGTGGTTCTGGCCCAGTACCATACTATTTTGATCATTGTAGCTTTAGAGTATAATTTGAAATCTCAGCATATAATATCACAATCCTATTTTATTTTTTTCAAGATTGCTTTGACTTTGAGGGCTTCTGTGGTTTCATATAATTTTCAGTAATGTTTGTTCTGTTTCTTTAAAGAATGCCATTGAAACTTAGATGGGATTATCCTTATTCAGTTCTTTGTGAATGTTCTTCCCTTTGATTTAGATACAAGAGCACCTTTTGACATTTCTTGGAGAGAAGGGGTTCTAGTGTTTGCAGACTTCTTCATTTCTGTTTGTCTGAGAAGGCCTTTATTTCTCCCTCATATCTGAAGGACAGTCTTGCAGTACAGAATAATCATAAAGGCAATTTTTAAATTTAAGGTTTTTGATCATCATATCATTTCATTCTCCTGGCCCATAGAGTTTTCATAAGTTCTTTGTTATCTTCTCTCTCTCTTCATTTTCTGGAATACTCATTAAACTCATTGCCTCATGGACTTAGATCATTCTTGAAGCATTTCATGATCCTTTATTCCTCCACCTGAATTCTTTATGTATTACCCTAGTAAGGACATTGATTCAATCTTTCATTTGATCTATTCTGCTTCCATAACTTTCTCCAGAATTTATTTCATATTGATCTTTTTTCATCCTACATCTCCATTATTTTATTATTTCTGTTATTTCAATTTCATTTTTCAGGACATTCATTTGTTTTTCTGAAAATTTTCTTATTTCTGATCCGCTTTTCTCCTATTTTTTTCCCCACTTCATTGAATTTCTTCATCACAATATTTGAGTTCTGTATCTAATAGGAAGAAGAGATCATCCATGTGTCTGGGTTCTGGAAATTTATTCTCTATAGTGTAGTCTTCCCCTAAGGATTCAGGTTCCCATTAATGTGCATTTTTCCACTCCCCATTACTTTCTGTGTGGTAAGTGTTCAGAGCTTCCACTTTTCTAGTAGATAATGCTGTGTGCCAGGGAGAAATAATCTGTAGGTGGAGTGGATCTTCAGCAAGTGGGGCAAGATCTTGGAGAAGTACATCACTGATGACAGTGCTGTGTGTGACCTGGGTCCTGGTCTGGGTCAGCACTGCTAGCCTTCCTCTCTGAGCCTCAGACCTGCTTCTCTATAGTTTGTGGACTGGACCTTCAGTGGCATGTTCCAACATGGCTTGACTATATCCTCTCAGTCCCCATATCAACCATTCCCTGGTAGGTGGTGGGCCCATGCCTTTTTGAGCTTTGCCTTCTTCACTTGGGGCCCTCTCTGTCTTGCTCACCATAGCACTGTTGCCTGTGTTCCCACAGCTAGATCCACAGCAATCAGCTTTGCCCTCTGCAGGTGTGGGTATGATCCGTGGTTTCCACCCTGGGCACATCTTCCCACACTCATCCTTTTTTCCCTTAAGTTGACTTTCCTCTGTGTCTCTTCTGTCATGCTAGGTCAGCATTGACCCTGGTGATCGTGAGGTAATCTCGTTTTACACAATTTCATAGGATCCTCTTGAGGTTAGTGCCTGTCTGAATCTTTCAGTTTATTCTCCCTAGAGCAAGGCAGGGAACTTCTGATCCCACCTCCTCTTCTGTGCAGCTCCAGTTGAAAGATTCAATATAAAAGCCCCTGTTTCTACCTTTTCTTAAAAAAAGTAGAAAGTCTGGCAGTGTCAGTACCATTTCCCCTGGTAAAGTTAGCCTGAGCTTTATGGAAGCTGCCTCCTTTGGACAGGACACAGGCCCCTACCATTCGGCTGCTTTCCTCACACTACTGCAACAAATCCATTGCCATTAGTCTTTCTGCCTGACCCCTTTGGACAGTTGAGTTTGTGACCTCCATTGAATGATTTTTAGTTAAAGAAATAGGGAGCTTGTCTGTAGAAGGTTGAATGGATCAGGTATGAACACAGATAAACATTGTCTGTTAAAGAATACATTTGGAGAAGAATCCAAGATTGATTGGATTAGAAGAGTTGTTTTATGTCTCTGATTTGTGCCAACTACTGTAGTAGAGTGACTGTATCATTTGTCATCTGAGCTGGGACTTTTGAGAATGGGAGGAAATGTCATTATTGTGTGGGGAAAACAGGCATAGATCAGGACAGTCATAGCTATGCTAGGGACAGGACATATGGCAATCCTCAGACTACAGTACATGAAAACAGGAAACTTACTTTCATACCATCCACCATGGCGAGTAAAGCAAAGGTTTGTGGAATTCAGAGGCCACAGTGACATAAAGATGATTCTGGAAAAATTAAACAATGTCATGCAGAGAAAGGAGGTTCTTAGATGGGTTCTCCCACATGAGAAGAAGGACCTTGAGAGGTAGAGAAGGATCTAGAAAAGTGACTGAGCTAAAAGAAATAACCTAAGGAAATTATTGGAAAAAAATCAATTTTTTTTTTCCCCAGAAATGGGCTGTCGTTGGAACTAGGAGGCGTAGTTCAAGAAGAGGTAGGCCAAGTAGAGTGAAAGAGTGAATCCAAAATAGTGAGTCTGGGACAGTAAGAGTTGAAACTTGATTCTCAAAAGTATGAAATGAAAACTGGACATCATGTATGCTATGAACTAGAAAAAGATTGGAGACAGGAAATTCTCTTTCCCTGTAGCAGGGATGCAGAAGAAAGCCTACTTGATTGTTATATTAGGGAGAAAGAGTTAAGCAGACTAGATGTAGAGAGAGGAATAGTAAAGGGTTATGAGAGGAGGGGAAGAAGAATTGGGTTTCTATATTTACACAATTGTGCTTCCATTAATCATAAAACAAGCAATGTAGGTTTGAGAGGAACTTGGTGACTTTGAGTTTGGTCATGTTGACTTGGAGCCCTGGAATGCAAGAAGGGGTTAGGACTGGTAGTAAAAGTTGGACATTATCAGGAGGGAGTTTGTGAGTGGACTATGTAAAAGTTACCAAAATGGACCTGAAGATATAAGAAATAAGAAAAGCAGATGCAGGAGCACAAAACAATGTAAACAAGGTTGTGGACCTGCATAGAGGACAACCCAGATGAAATAGCATGACTTGATTGTGCATTCATTTAGCACAGGGGTACGAGTTAACTATTGCTACATAACAAACCACTCTGAAACTTAGAGCCTTAAAAGCAGCAGTTATTTTCATTTGTTCTGTGATCTGTTGATGGTTCTATGGGACTTCACCTGGAAAAGCTATGTCCTATTAACATCCAGGAAGGTAGCCCAGCCTTATTCATGTATGGTCTGAGTTCCCCAGCAGCAAAAGAGGGCAAACCCAATGCACAGGCACTTTTCAAGTGTCTGCATGCATCACATTTGTTAACATACATTGACCACAGCAAGTCACTTGACCAAGCCAAGCTTCAAAGGGTGGAGAAATAAATTGCACTTCTTGATAGGAAACCACTACAAAGTATTATAGCCATTTTTCTTTCAACCTTCCCCACAGGTGTGAATTTCTTGTAACACTTGGCAGGAGCTATTTGATTCTTTGGGTCAATTGTGTAACTCCCAGTTGAGCCAGGAAGGGTTGAAGATCACAATGGAGCAATTTAAATTTTGAAGACCCATCTAATTATGGAAGAGATTGTTTCAGTTCTGTTCCAAATGAAAACTGAAGGTATCTCGATGTGACTCGTGTTTTGTGACATTAAGCTAAAATAATTAACTGAAGACGTTGATATACCTTACTCACAGCTAGATGTTATGCTCTTTCTCAAGGCAGCACTGTGATTTGCAATAATCAACACTTCTTAGTGCCATTACTCATTTAAAACTAGATCAATGAGTAGTAATCATAGCTGTCATTAATTAGTGCTGACTGTGTGCCAAACTATGCCAAGCTCTTTACACTCATGCATTGTTTGATCCCCTCAGCAACCTTATAAAGTTCTTTCACTGTCCCAGTTCTACACATGAGGAAACTGAGGATCAGATATGAAGTGACTTGCCTAAGGGCATCTATTTAATAAGTGATAGAATGAGGGGCTACTGGGCTTCCCTGAATGTTCAAAGCAGTAGCACCTCTTTCCCCCCTACCCCCAATCCAGATCATCTTTATGCTGATGTGGTGTAGTCTCGATCGATCAACACTGACCTGGAATCTGCCTGCTTTCCAGCATCCATGAAACCACCATTATTTAACTTTCCATTCATCTAGATTCATTCAGAGTAGATTTGTTTTAGAATACTGAAACAGTCTTAGATAATAGAAGATTATCTTGCTCAGTTCAGATAATTTTTAAAAACTGACTTAGGGTTTTACTGCATTAATTATAATTAACAGCATTCACATGATGGGGTTATTTGTGTCATAAAAGTTTGGCTTTTTAGCAATAAAGGCAATAATAGGAAAAGATTATTTGTGGATTCTCTCCCCACCCATTAAGAAAAAACTACTTTATTGAAGTATAATGGACTCATAATAAACCGCCCATATTTAAAGTGTGTAACTTGGTAAGTTTTGATCTCCACCACCACAATCAAGATAATGAACATAGATCCAAGTTCCTTCTTGCCTCTTTGAAGCCCCTCCTGTCTGCTTTGTCCCTTCCCAACTCCCTAAACCAGTACAGAGTTGTACATGAATGAAACATGTAGTGTATATTCATTTACTGAGCTTCTTTGACTCAGCATAATTACTTAGAGATTCATCCATGTTGAGTGCACATATAAGTAGTTATTTCCTTTTTTCCTATTAAATTTTAAGAAAAGGGAACACTGCTTTTCACTCTGAACTTGTGCCAGGACTATTGAAGTTACCTACAAATTGTACATTAACCAACTAATGCCAGTGATGAGTTAATCTATAACTTCATCTGTTAGCTGTTAACATGACCCCCAAACCTAACCGCCTCTTGACTGTCAGACCCTGATCCCAGGCACACTTTCTTTTGAGGCTAAAACTGAAGTAGGACTTGTGGGCTTGGAAACTCAGTATTCCTGAGCCTCAGGTTGGTCTCTACCCATCACTGTATCTTGATACAAAATCCCCATAATATGAGATTTGGGATATGTGTGTGATGGTCTGGCCAGCAGGGATGGGGCACTCTGTTTAAAGTTCTGGCTTCAGTCCACTCTGTATTTTATAAATTTGAGTTATGCAAATATCCTAATCCCAGAGATGCAAGCTCAGTATATGGGGGGAATATTAGGGGACTTCTTTTGTTGTTGCAGTTACTCACTTGAGCATTTTTTTTTTCTTTTCCTCCACCCTGAGCAATTTTTTTAACAGTGAACTCGGTTGGTATATTTGAAATTATATTATTACACTTCAAGTACCCTTCTAAGCTAACATATAACTCTGCTAACAACGCTATTATATCTCCCTTTTTTCATACACAAGTAAGTTTTCAAAAAATTCTTTCCTTAAATGCTTTCCTTCAAATATCCTAGTATAAAACTGTTCTGGTAAAGATTGCTTGAAGTAATACACAAAATATTTATGCTCTTACCTATTAGGTACCAGTTAATTTTATATTTCAGTTATTTTTGGAAAACTAACATTAGATTCTCCTAAGTTTTGGTTTTCCATAAAAAAAACATAGACATGGCAGAACTTTAATGGACTGTGTAGAAGTGGGGGCAGGGTTGACAGGATGCAGTCAGTGCTGAGTTGAATGCCCTTCCCTGCTGCCAACTTACTCTGACCTCAGGAAGTCACTGCATCCTTTGAAACCTAGGACATGCGACTAGGTGCTCTTTAATCCCATTCCAGAACTGAGAGATACTTAATTCAGGTGGACTATAGGCCAGGTCACTGTTGCCTAAGAGACCTCCCTTGTCACTCTGCACAAAGACAGCCTGGGCTCTTCAGGACGGCCACATTGACTCCTGGGGCAAGAGAAGCAGGCACAGTCTCTTCTGGATTTGGCTTGCCAGTCCTTCTAAATGTCCCAGCCACCCGGATTATATGTGATTCAATTTGTTCAACTTCAAAATGATGCCAGCCAGTTCTTCATGTCTGCTGGATGTTGGATGTGTCTTGAGTCGGTGTTGGCATGCTCTACAATTATCTGCTTATTTGTGGGGGTTATATACCACGTGTAGTTTTTAGCTCTTTCCACTTAACCCACAAGCCAGACTGCCAACCCCTGGATCATAAAACAAAACATAAGCACCTGGATCATGACCCAGCTCTTTTCCTGTTCTTCTTTTGAGACTTCCCCAACAGGAAAGGCTCTGGGTAATTGATAGAGATTATCCCTGATTCCCTTAATGTAACCTTTTTACTCTTTCCTTTTCCTGGGATTAAACTGTTCCTTTGCAAGAAGTCCTTTTCTTAATGACAGAGTCATCGACCTATTATTGACCAAAGGAAGTGATCTGGCCCAACTCCACCTTTCTGTGGTTCAGTCTCTTTGGTCTCTTTCATTACAGTGATTTTCAAAGTCATTAACGATGGTGTTGGGTCTTTTTTTTTTTTTCCCCTTCAATTTTTTGAACTGGCAAAAGCCATCAAGCTATGCTTTAAAGTATATCTGCCACCTTGAAACTGTTATTACCTCTACATTTGCAGTTGGATATGAAGGTTCATATTGAGTAGTTACTTTACTGTCTGCTGAGTGAGGCTCCGGAGGCAGCATGCCTGTGTTGCTTCGGTGCTGTTCACAGGATGACAAGTTGAGATCTGACATTAAGTGGAGATGCATGGACCATGTCAGCAGGCACCTTCCTTCTTCTCTCACTCCCTTCATTCATGGAGTGTTTCCTGATGTTTGGGCAGGAGTGTATGTAACTGGAGCTCCATGGCAAGAGGGGTCAGACTTTTTTTAAAGGTTAGATCTCTTTGGATCAGGATAGATGTTCAATAAATATCTGCTAAATTAATAAATCCTTAGACACTTACAATTAAGTCTTTTGCCTGAAGTACCTAGCCACCAAACAAAGCTTTTCATGGGGGCAGGGGAAAACCCTTCCAGAGAAAATGAAGCTTCAGATAGTGATTCAAAAATGTCAGTAAACCTGAGAGCTGCTTGGATGCCCATGTACCAAAAACTAACCTACAAGCATACCAAGAGAAAGTGTAGTCAGTACACATAGAGACTGGTGTTTTGGGAGACTAATGCAAAATCAAGTATGCCACCAAGTGTCACTTTTTGCAAACCTATCCCTTTAGTGGTACTTGGTGTGTCTGCTGCTTCAGCCAAGGCCTTGAGTGTCCAGCTCCTCAGAGCCTTCCCTTCCTTCCTCTTCTTTCAAGCAGCTTGGTCTCCATGAAGCCCTTCCTGATCACATCAGCCCATAACACACATCACCCCCATCCAAGTTCAGCCTGTTCTGTGCACATTGTTCAAGATTGCCCCTCGCAATTGAGCTGTGACCAGTTGCCCCTCACAGTTGAGCCGATTCCTTTTGGTGGCCTCGCTCTCTCTCTCACTTCAGCTTGCAGGTTCTGCACTGACCAAACAGGAACTCAATCCCTAGCTTCCCCAGCCCTCTACTACCACCCTCCCACACACTGCACTGCTTTCAGCCCACACCAAACAGCATGGATGTGAAGGTGGGCTTTGGCGTAGGAAGTGCTATCACTGCAAACCTGACCCGAAAATCTTTCTTCTAGCTCATGTCCATTCCTGGCCTGAGAAGGGCAAGCTTTTCTCTTCCCTCCTGTCATCACCATCACTGTAAGGACTATTTATTGAGCATGAGAGCTGTAATGCATTTGGATAAAAGTAAGAATATAGATTCAACACAGTCTTCAGCCCATAGGTCTGTGGAAATGGGATTATAGAGTTTATTCTTTGAAGTAAACACTAAAATACGACCTTTCCAGGAGGAACTCGCATTACGTATTACAGCCTAACTCATGACTTCAGATACAGTATCCTCCTCACCATACCTCTAAACCCTGTCACCAAAATTACCCTTGGCAAAAACTGTCGTGAAATTGCAGAAGTGGATATAAGTTGAGCAGTTGGCATCTAAGTTCTGTGACTTGGTTAACTGTGGGTTTAATTCAAGGAAGCTTGTGTTTTGTGAAAAATATTGGAAATTAAAATTGAAAATAGTGTCCTTGGATTTTTTTCATCTTTCCAAATTTTTATTCTTACCATAGAAGACTCTTCTGTATTTGCATTTTGTAGCTTTATCCTGCCAGGCAATAGAGATCCATAGTTGAGATCCAGGGAGTCCTGTGGAATAGAGGCCAAAAGGCCTAAGGAGGAACCAGCAGGACCTTTGCTGTGAACTCTCAAAACTTACCCTGTATGGAAGTTTGTGCCTAGCATTTGTGAGACCCCCTCCCTGGGCCAGCTGCTGTCTGCTGATTGGGTTCCGGGTCCCTGAAAAGAAGCTGGCAATACTTGTGGCCATCACTGACCTGGAGACATTTGATTGTTAGAGACCCCGACCAGACATCAGAAGAAATGCAAATGTTTACTTCCTTAAAGCACATTTTCCTCTTCAGTGAGGGCTTTCCTTCATTCTGTGAGAATAGCATAAGGAGGTTTCTGGAAATCAAATAGTGTAGCTGAAAAAGAATTTGGCAGTTCTGGGAAGAAACAGGGTATTGATGAATTGGGCTTAAGAAGCGCACTCACACCCATCCTGTCTCCACTAACCTCTTAGGGTCTTGTGGTTACCCATCTTGGCTGTGTCTAATGCACTCTCAGGTGCCTTGGCTGTATCAGGGCACTCTCAAACTTCAGAGACCAGTTCCACCTCCAGCTCAGAGACCTCCCCCACCTCTCTTTATATTTATATATATATTTGTTTGTTTTTTCTTTGAGACTAGGTCTCACTTTGTTGTCCAGGGAACCGCAGGCTCACGTTGCCCGGGGTACCCCAGACTCAAGCAATCCCCAGCCTCCCAGGTAGCTAGGATTACAGGTATGCACCACCATGCCCATCTATGTTTTGAGACTAGGTCTCACTATGTTGCCCCGGGCGGGTCTCAAACCTTTGAACTCAAACGATTCCTAGCCTCAGCCTTGTGCTTTGTAGACTACGACTAAAGGCATGCACCACCATGCCCGGCCCTAACAGCTCAGAGCCTCTCAATCTCTAGTTTCTTAATTTAGCCTGTGAGAGTTTGTCCTGATAGTAGCATCCCCACTATATGGTAACCAACTAGAAGCAGAGAAGAGCCTTACTCACATCAGCTCACAATCAGAGCTGATACAGGGAGTCAGGATTTCCCTCCCAGCTCTGAAAGGACCAGGACCTCTTTTTCCCTGACTTTACCCTGTGGCAGTGCTAAAAGGACCTGGGCAAGCCCTCCTTTTCACCAGTCACCTTCAGGCTGTGTTCTTCCTCAAGGCCACCTTTGTTGGGAGTATCATAAAAATGATGATGTACCCTGCTGGGCATGGTGCCAGGGATCACGGTTCCTGTCCCTCCGGGGGCATGTAGCAAGACCTAGTTCCAAAAAAAATATATAGCTGGGCATGGTGGCACATGCCTGTAATCCCAGCTACTGGGGAAGCTGAAGCTGGGGATTGCTTGAGTCCGTGGTACCCCGGGCAGCGTGAGCCTGCTGTTCCACGGGCAAGAATAGCGAGACCTAATCTCAATGAATAAATAAACAAACAAAAATGATGATGTACCCTATAAGAATAGCAGGCCTGAGAGGGACCTTGTGACTCTAGAGAGAGATTGAAATGGTTCTGTCACATTACACTTGAATTTAGAAACCCCTGTGATGACATGAGCTTTTCTCTAGCCCAGGATTATGGAGAAAGGCTGCAGTTAAGTATCTGCTCTCTACTTGGTAACTGTGTGACCGCGGACAAATTAAATAACCTCTGAGCCTCCAGCAGTAAAATGAGGATCTCCACCACCTTGCCTGCCAAATTGTGCAGATTCAGTACCATTTGAAAGCAAATTCCTTTGCCTCATCTTAAGTATTGCCTGGGGTGCTGGCTAGGTAGTGTGGAGGCCCACACCAGTCCTGCTGAGCCAGGAGTGGGGCCCCAGAATGTACATTTGACAGTCATCCCAGAGGCTTCATGCAAGTCTGGGCTCAGTGGTTGATTTTCCACCCTACCTGAATTTTAAAACTAACTGGGGAACTTTTCAGAAAAATATTGCTGCCTGGATTTCATTCCACTTTGATGAGCTCGGCATCTGAGGTGGGGGGAGGGGGAAGGACGGGCATTGTTTACACTGCCCCAGTTGCCTCCTGGGAAAGCCAAGCCCGCCCCTGGCGGTTGACTCTCGCAGTGCGAGCAGGGCTGGAGCGCCTGCTTTCAGCTCTCTTCTGGGGACGGAGCCTATAGGATCTCCAGACCTTTGCAGCACTTGTTCCTTGTGTAAGCCTGATTCCACCACCTAATTAACACTTGTTTATATTAAACATGTGTTCGTTGCCATATGCGAAGAAGGGGGTGGTCCTTTTTGAAGTTTCTATTTGCTGACTTTTATAAGATTTGGCCTGGTATGGGACTTCTGGAAACTCAAGATCTCAGCTGACAAATTCTTCCCAAAAGTTTCTCTTCGGGGCAAAACTATCTCATGAAAAATCCGACTGCAGATATTTTTCCCCTTAACATCCCCTCACCCACCGGTGGCAATGGGAAAGAGGGTGTGGACAGGCTTCCTAGGTTTTTGGTGCTCCTTGTCAGGTGTTAAAGAGAATCTTTGTGTTCCTATGAATTGGTCTAAATGTCTGTCTTTAAGATTAAGCTCTAGGGAAATGCATTTCCGTTTGACACCCAGCATTTTCTGACTGTGAAAAGGGTACCAACCTGTGTAATGGCGCCTTGACACAGCCTCGGACTCCAGCCTCCCCTGTCGGTTCCTTTAATTAGGAAAAATTAAGTAGAGCTGCTACATATTTTCAGAATAAATAACACTGTTTAAACTTAGGCAGCTTTAACCACTAACTTAACCGCTGAATTCTCGCTGCTACATGTCTCCTAAATAGATCAGCATAATCTTAAGTAGGACTTAAAATGCATCATCTTCGTTCAGAAGCTCAGGACCAGCAGCCGACAGGAGCCTTTGGAGGCTTAATGACTTTAATTATGGCGAGAAATACCTTCTGCTGGTGGGAGGGGCGCGGCTGGGCGGGCAGGGTCAGAGGAGGCCGGATGGGAGCCCGCCCCCAAAGGCAGGCCCCTCCGGGTTGTGGGAGGGGTCAGGGGCGTGGAGAAGTGGAGGGGCGGGCGTGCAGAAACCAGCTCAGGGAGGAGGGGAGAGGCTCGAGGGTTGGAAGGGGCGGAGGGACCCGGGGCCAGGCCGCGGGCCTCAGAGTTCTGAGCCGTGTTTGTGGCTTCAGAGCTTTGATCTCCTGCCAGGGAAACCTGGAAGGTCAGGCCGGGCTGCAGCCAAGCCCCGGAGCGAGGAAGTAGGAGCCTAGTGGAGCGAGCAGGACCGCTTTACCGTCCGGGGTCTGGTCCTCCCCAACACACACACCCCCACCCGCCTCCCTGGGCCCCCCCCACACACACACACAGACACCCCTGCCCCTCCCTGCTCCTCATTACTCTTTTGTGGCAGTTTTTTGTGTTGATCTCCTTTAGTCCGGGATTACGGTCTCCAAGTACTGCAAGTAAAGGAACCAAGCAGCCTTCCCAAGTTGGTTTGGTAAAATCACTGTGTTTTAAAAGAAATGAGGTTATATCTAAAGTTGTGTACATCCCCTTCTAGCTCACTCCCTGCCCTGGTGGTTCCTGTGTGTTAGGGTCCTGCCCCGCTCACTTCTCCTGACACCCATCCCATTTTTGGCACCAGCAATTTTCTCACCGGTTACCCATGTGCTGGGGTGTGTGATCTCATTTCCTATGGAATGAAAGGTTTCTGTTGGAAAACAGCACTCTTGGTGAGCCCCCTTGCCTGGAGAGAGTGTCCCCTGTCATGCAGTGACTCATGCTTCAGGGAACAGCAGCTGACCAGAATGTTCAAGAGCCTGGTGCCTGGGTGGTCACTACTAAGTGAAGAACATGGGGGAGGAGGAAAGGAAAAAGTGAGGAGTGAGGGTTTAAAATCCACTTAGCGCCTCCAGAGGGAGGGGCATCAAGGGCCCAGTGAGACTGTTTAGACTGGGTAGGACCAACCAAGAGAGACTGGTGGGCGTCGGGCGTGACTAGTGCCTGGGACTGGCTGCTTGGTCTCCATCCCTGTTAACAGTTCCTCACCCCTCCCTGACCGCAAGAGCAGGCCCCAGGGCAGCGGCAGCATAAGCAGGGCTTGTTATTGCTGCCCTGCATTCCTGGCATCTGCGTGCTCAGGCCTTAGGTGGATGTGCTTCTCATGCCAGTGATTTACTCTTACTATCCCAAATGAGAGCATCCTTGGACTTTCCTGCCAGTTCATCCAGAGAGCCAAGTTCTAAATCTTTACATGGGCTGGGGAAGGCAGACCAGTGTCAGTCCAGTCGGCTTTCCCGGTATGCGTGCACCGCCTTGTTGCAGACCTTCCTTCTCCACAGCAGGTTTCCGGGTAGATTCATCAGTCCCTTAGACTGAAGGAAAGCCAAGGTCCCTAGTGATAATCAAAGGAAACTAAAAACCTGCAGTCTGTTTCAATAGACATGCCCAAGAGGAGACATTTGGCCACTTTCCTTTGGTGAAGGTTTTCCTCGCCCTCGTGCGGAAGGAACAAACACTGCACGTGCACTGGCTGGTTTTCTAAGAGCTTTGACTTCCAGAATTGTACTCACACAGCAGCCTGGGACCTGATATCTTATCCACAAGGCAGAGTCCTATTTAGAATCTGGGATTGGCCAAAGACAATAAATAATAACTAGTCTGGTTAGTAACCAGTTAATAAGAACCCAAATCCTGGAAATCTGAAGTAGGAAGTATCTTAAGTTCCAAGAAGAGCTGGTAGAGAATGGACATTCTCAATGAGATCAGGTGCTTTGGAGCAAGCTACAGTCTGTGCTTGGAGCAGAAGCACAGGGTGTTTGATGCTAGCCCTGAGGGTTAATCCGCAAGCCTTTATTGGCCTCTGTGCCAGGCTCTTTGCTGAATTCTGGGAATTCAGCAGGAAAGAAGTTTGACACATTGGCTGCCCTCCAGTGAGGAAGACACTTTAAGTAAACAGTTTCCATATGATGTCATAAGAATGCAATTGTGGAGCACAGAGTCAGGCCACAGGCAACAATAGTGTGGCAGGAATAACACCCAAACTGAATGAGAGAAGAGACAAAGACAAGTTCTTGGGGAAAAGGGGAAGTGGTATGTTAGTATGTTTCTTGGCATGAAGGATGTATATAGGCTGTTGGAGAACTAATAGAAGCTCAGCTTACTTACACTTGGGGAAGGACATTTAGATTGGAGTCTTGAATTTGCAATAAGGGGGGAGGATCACATCTTACCCTGATTTGTACAGTCTTTGAGGAGAGCGCTGCATGTCAGATCTGTGGTTTAGAAAGGTGCCCCTGCTTCACAGGAACTGCATTAGGGGTAGACAGAATAGGAAACCTCCAAAAGAGAACATTGTTGTTACTCACATGAGAAACCTGGTGTCCTGGACAGGGTGACAGCAATGGGGATAGAAAATCAATGGAAAGATCTGGAGGCTCGAGTGTGCAAACGCGAGTAAGCAGTTCAGCATGGAAATGAAGGCAAAGGACTGTGGTTTGGCTTGGCTCCTGAGGAGGCTGGCAGGTACTACTCTGAAATGGGAGCCCAGATTGTTGGAAGGTAAGGATTAGATGAAGTATAGGCTCAGTGGCAAGACCCCACACACCCACATCAGCCTGTGCAAGAAGTGACCCTTGATACGCAGTTTAGTGTTATTTTGCTCTGGGAGCAACCACAGAAGGAACTTGGGGACCAGGCTAAAGTAGAACACTAATGTGATATCAGGTCATGAGAGCCAAACCCTGAAACTGGTGCCATTTTGGATTCTCAACAATTTGGGTTTCTGCCACCTTGGGTCACACTGCTTTATAAGTGTGTCAGTAGAGAGCCACAGGTGAACACTGTTGGGAAGAAGAGACCTCAGCTCTCTCACCTTCCTTGCTAAAAATAAGGTCTTTTACCCCTGACATAGCAGCAAGTGCATATGACATATTTCTAGAAGGTCCTGGTATGTATCATTCTTAGGATACCTGGCACATAGTTGGCTTTTTTAAAGTAGTTGTCCAGTTCACCCATATGATTACATGTTTTCTTACCACTAACCATCTCATTTAAATTGCATTGTACGTATTTCTTAGTAGTTGTTTTCCAGATCAAAATGTAGATCTCTGCCACATCCGTTAACATTTTTTGTACATGTGAATAAGAGTGAGGGAGTGATTAGGGAATAATATTCCTTGCATCCCAGAGTTGGGTCCCAACCATCTCCCATGAGAGTGAGGGAGTCTTGAAAGGAGTCCCTGCAAAGAATTCTGTTTCCAAAACAATTTTGGCATGTTAAGTAGGTAACAGTGGCTAGCTTACTTACATGCTCTGCAGATGTCAGCGGTTAACGCTGGAATGTGCAGCAGGAATATGACCAGGAAAATCTACCATCCCTTGATAGGCACTTTGGGAAAAGTTACTGTGGTCTGATGTTGGTAATTCACCTTTGTAACTCCAGTCTCCTTAGAGAGGTCTGTACCAGCATAACTGGTATAATGTGTGCTTCGTGAGGACAGGGCACTACTGGCTGGCCACTCATTGCCACCTGTATCCCCAGGGCCTTGCTCTCATAGTAACTAATTACTACTGTTGAATAAGCAAATAGAATTAAACTCTGTCCTCACCTACCTACCATGTTAATTTGTTGAGTATGACAACACTCAGGGCTGTCTGCTTTGTTAGGCTCCATGGGACAGCAGATGAGTTAGGAAGATCTACTTTCTGGCTCCATTAAACCTTGAGGGTACATAGCACACCCCTCAGGCAAGGCTTTTGCCTATAAAATGTCTATGCCCTTTGACTCAGCAGGACTTCTTGTAGCAATATTTTAAGGACAGCTGCCACCAGAATGTGAGTATAAGAATAAAAATAGAATACTGTTTATAGTAGAGAAAATGTAGAAATCCCCCAAGTGCCTGTCATTATAACCATATAATGGAGTAATGTGTATAGTTGGTAAGAAGTCGGAACGTTTTTCTACATCATTCCATATAATACACTGTTCAGTAAACTGCTGAGTTAAGGAGGGAAATAGAGTATATAGTATATACATTCATTTTATTTTTAAGTTCATTTTGATATGTGAGTGCACATACACATTTTTTTTATTCCTGCCAGTGTATAGGTAAAAATGAAAGGATGTAAACCCTGCTTAGAGTATAAAACTTGATATAGATGGGTAATAGGTAAGTAGTTCTTTTGTTATAGAATTCATCCCCAAAAGGTGGAAGGAGCATTTTTAACAGGTGCCATTTTCCCTACCCCCACTTACATCCAATTGTCCTGGATTATAAGTCCCAGTGTGCCAATGAATCATACTTCCTGAATAGGGGGCAAACTGGGAAAGAGCAAGGTAGATATGTAAATGGAGGTGGAAAGAAGGAGTAAAAAGAGACAAATGGAGAATAGATAAATAAAGACAGTTGCAAAAGATATTTGAAAGACATGTGGGTGGGTACATGATATGTAGAGGAGCTGTTACTGGGATTTTAGCATTTTTACAAAGACAGTAGCAGCTGTTATCTGTACCCCACAGTGAATTGTGTGGTATATTTTGAATTTCTGTTTTTCCCTTCCAACCCAGCTTTCTGAGACCTGCCTAACCCCTTTCTTGTAGTTCCCCGTCAGAATGTACCTTAGATTTACCACAAGCTTTTGGGCCTCAGCCACCCCACTGCGGGCCAAACCTGTTTGGCTGGGCATTTACCCCTGAGGGAATAAGTAAGTTTTGGAGTTTTACTGGAAAATTTTATTGGAAATCTCTCTCTCTCTCTCTCTCTCTCTCTCTCTCTCTCTCTCTCTCTCCCTCCCCCTCTCTCCCTCTTCTCCCTCTCTCCCTCTCTTCCTCTCTCCCTCCATTTCCTCTCTCTCCTCAAGAGAATTCTATTAAATCTCCACATCAATTCTATTAAATTCACTTCTATTAAAAATCTTTCACATGAAGAGTCTGCTGTCTTTGCCTTTGTGTGTGTGACTGGCCAGACCCCTATTTATAACCTGTGCTCCTTAGCAGCTTGAGGTCACTGGGTACCTCTCAATCATGTGCTAGCACATTGCTTTCAATTTCTGAATGATTTCTAATTTTTCACATCAAGGCAAAGACACTAAATATGATTTTATTTGGGGGGAAAATGCAAAGCGATAACTGAAAAAATCCTAAGATATATGAGAGCTCAGAGAGAGAATAAAAGCTGCTTGTGGTAAAAGGAAAGCACTTAGGGATTTTGTGGGAAGTTTCGCGTATAAACTTGACAGCAGATAGGTGTGATGAACTCTGTACTACTGACTATATGTGAGAGCACTTTCTTCTCTCTGCCAGCTCACCAACAGACCACTTTACCCAGAAGTTAAATCTGTTAACAAATTTGTGTTATACTCTCTGTGTATCTTGTCATTAATGCAAATAAATTAATATGTAAAGACTAAAATATATACAAAGATACATCACAGCCTTAGAATATTTATAAAGGACTTTTAATGACTTGTTGAAAGTTTGCACTAAGTGCCAAGAAAACCAAAACAATGTAAAAGCATATTCAATAGAAACCAAAAATAAATCTGCTTGGAGCACTCTTGTCAGATCCTTGTGAAGCACTAACTGTTCAACTTTCTTAATTATCCAAGGGACAGGCGTTTGGTTTAGGTTGTTCCAATTAAGGTTATATTCTGTCAGCTTTTCTACAATAAAGGTTAGGCACTGGGGATGCTACATCCAAGTGTTCAGCAAAAGAACTGATAAGCAGGAGGCAAAAGAAGGAATCTGCCCCAGGGAGTAGGTGTCAGGATAGAACCAATCCCCAGATCAAATCTGGGTGTAACTGCACGCAGCAGAGAAAGTGCCAGATCCATTCCTGATGGAAATCCCTAAATGTAATTGAAATTATATCAGAATGACCCATTCTCATCTGGGAATTCTGGACTCAAATCGTATTGATGAAAGCATATCCTTAGGGTAAATCACATCCACATTCAGGGAGCAGTAACCCAAAATATGATCCCAGGCAGACTTTCGTTTGAAATAAATGTGTATTGAATAACTGTAAATTTGACATTACAATAAATGTCCACCATAATAGTACCCTGATTTCTAAGGACTGGCATTTTGTACCTTGCAGCCTAAAGATGTTTACAGTTTAGATTCTTGCCTCAGTGGCTGTGGACATTTGTCTAATCTTGGGTCTTACAGGCCTGGAAAGGTAATTAATGAAAGCACCATGGTAAACTTTTGTTCCACATTCCACTGCTGGGCTTCTGGTTACTTGCTGGCTGGTGCTTACCTGCCCTAGCCTGAAGGAAGTGGCAAAGGTAATGAAGGACATAAAAATACCTGTATGGTGTGAAATACAGTACAGTGAAGGAGAAGGACATGCAGAGGTTAGGAAGCCAAGGCCTTTAGCTGCTTATGGGAGGCCTAGCTGGGCCATTTAGTTGCTTCCTGCTACTTCCCACGCTCGTCTTTCTACTCTAGTCTGTGCCCAGTTTACCAGTAACCTCCATGTAGCAACATCCACGAGGCCACATCCTTCTCTCCTTTCTTTTAAACAGCCTTATTTGAGAGAGTTGGACTTGAAGGGTGTGACTTTATAAAGATAGCATTTCTGGTGATCACAGGACTGGTCATCTCCCAACTATGTTTTAAATTTGTTTAAAATCATATTCTGGCCCAAGGTAAAACGATGAATGATATATGAAAATTTGTTCAAGAACTGTCTCATCAAATTTTAAGCAGAAAACTTGGAACATGGGAGGAAGTGTCACCAAGCAATGTTCTGTTTTTTTTTCTTTTTCTTTTTTTTTTTTTTTTTACTTTTGCATGGGGAATAGTATAATAAAGGTCTCATTTCTAACTATGGATTATTCATGTCCAATTTTAATCCTGAGCAGACTCTTGAGAGGTTAGTTCTCAACAGAATTGTGGGTTAATTCCTCTCCTGTCTAACCTTTGTATGTGCAGGAAATGCAACTTTATTTTAATAGCCACTATGTCAAACAATTATTAAAGCAAATTGACTGTGAGAATTAAGCCAAATACTTGTACATGGACCCTCTGCACTAGCCTGGATGGCTATGCCTGAAGTCACATTGTAAGCATAACTTATTCTCAACCTGCTCTCTTCAGAAAGCTGGTGGACCCTCCCAAATTTTGATAAAAATATCTCTTGTGCTGGTTCAAAATGTGTCTCACCTAACCTCCAGATCCTCGACACATCGCACTGAGCAGCAAAACCTGAAAGCACAGAGGGTCCTGTGTCTGGAGACATAGCTATTCCCCAGACCATGCAGCAAATAATCCCATGACTGTTAGACTTTGCAGGTACACCAGTGTCAAAATAGGAGCTGGATGCTCCCCATCAGCACTGTTCTGAATGTACATTCCCCTCGGGCACTGTGATCATGGAATGAATGTCAGATAAAGGATAGAGGTCCTGTGTATTACCTTGCTTTCAGTGCTAGTTCTCAGAATCCTTCTGTGTCAGGGAAAGAACTCATGGAAAAGCCTGGAATACCACCTAAATAGAAGACACAAGTACTTCCTGGCTGTTAATTCTGGGTTCCTTCGGCCATTAGCTTCAGACAGAGGAGTCTGTGCCTCTAAAACTTTTTGCAGGGCAAAGTGACACCACTGGTCTCACTGTGCGACCATGTCCTTTCTTGCTGGAGGCAGGTGACTGGGCTACTAGAGCATGCTCTACATCATTCTGCGTAGCCTGTTGCCACTTGAGTGGCCAGGACTAGGAACCGGAGGAACCCTCATCATAATGACAGAGGCCCCTTCCTTTTACGGTGGAGAAATTGAGGCTTCAAGCAACTGATTGTCTTGTCCACCATTGACAACAGCATGGAAGCGGCAGACCCAAGGCATAGCTCCCAAGAGTCACTCCCGACTGTAAGCGCTGTAGTGATGAAATGAAGTGGTGTGGATGCAGAGACCCTAAATACACCAATTCTCAGTTCAACAAGAAAGAATCCCCAGCAGGATGAGGGCAACTTCTGTAGCACACACAGGGTGCTAAGTTGCCTGAGGATTGTCTGATGCAAAGTACAGGGTATGGTCTTATAATAGCTGTGTGATAAGACTGCCCTCTAGTGGTGTGGTGGAGCCATTGATTTTCTACTTAAATTCCGTGTTTGTTTCTTAAGTTGCATCCATGTAATGATTATTTATAAGGAAGGAGTTGAAGTTTATTCTTTCGCAAGCATTCTGGCCCATCAAGACTCCCTTGAACTCTGAGCACTAGTCATCATTACCTATCTTTTAGGAAGCTTTGTCTTTGGGTTTTGGTTTTACTCCCTCATTAGAGGACTCTTACTTTCTAAATAAGATTCGGGCTCCTAAACACAAGGGCTGTAGCTTATGCCTTGCTCTTCCACAGCTACTACCCTGTTCTTCCACAGCATTTATCCTGTTGTCCACTTTATCCTGTTGTCCACTTAGCTGGACATGAAATTAGACAATTCACTGGGCTAGAAAGAGTCCTTGCCCACAAAAAGAATCCCGTTTCTTATTTGTTCCCAAAACATTCTAATCTCATCTCTTTGATCAATAGTTCCCCAAGTGGTTGAATCATCAGAATTCCTCAGCAAACTCAGAACTCAGTTTCCTAGGCCTTACTCCAACCCTGCTGAATCAGTCTCTGTGGTCTGAGCCAGGAAATCTGCTTTACAAACTTCCCAAGTGGTTTTTGATGTGCAGCCAGGTTTGTCAGCCAACTGCTCTAAATCCCCATTTACAATTCTTTCTTAAAGCTTTTCCCTCTGACAGCATCTTCAAAGGTCTGCAGCCTGTGTCAGTTATTAAAATTGACCATTTTGAGATTCCTTCAGAACTATTCCGTGTGCTATTCTAAAGGCAGTGCTGGGTGACACGGGAAGGAAGAAGGACCACAAGAGAAGGACCAAAGGCATTTGCTTTGCTTGCCAATGGTTGTGTGTTCATAGCAGAAAATACTGAAACCAATACCTCTGTGCTGACTGGGCAGGCTGTTGATTTATAGTTTGTTTTTAATGTTTAGGCTGGATAGAAAAACACAGGTTAATTGAGTACCCAGTTAATTATTTTCACTATTCTCAGTCACGTGGTCTCAGGGTAACCATACAAGGTAGGTAGCACTGCTGATTTCTTTTTTTCTTTTTCTTTTTTTTACCGTTCAGGACAGTTGAGGCTTAGGAAAGTTACCATGGCTTGTCCAAAGTCATATAAGCTGGTAACTGTCAGATTCTGCGTTTCAAATTACAGGTCTGATTGCCAAAGCTAGCTTTGGACAGGTAAGAGGATGAGAGTGCCAACTTAGTCTTTTTCACTCTGCCAGGCCAAGCGAGCCGTGCAGCGAGGAGCCACCGCAGTCATCTTTGATGTATCTGAAAACCCAGAAGCTATCGACCAGGTAAACCCCTCTGGCCATACCACTGCTCCCCGGGAGAGTTGTTTCCTTTAGTTCCTTTAGTTGACTGGTCACAGTCGTGTCACCCAGAGCCTCTGCACTTGGCTGATGTTAGATTCCCATGTATGGACATCACACTTGAAGGCAAATATATTGAGAGGGGTTAGGAAGTTGGGGCCTGGAAAGCATTCTCAAAGACCCTTGTGGACCTTCAGCCTTACCCAGTTCATCCTACAAGTACCATCCTCACCTTTGCCCTTCTGGGAGCTCCAAGACTAAAATGCTCAAGGAGTTTGAGAATTTCCAAGTAGGTATTTAGTATTCTTTGCCTCCAGCCTTTCTTTCTCTGTTCTGCTTTTTATAATATGCTTGTCTTCTAATGGGGCCTTCTCTCCTTCCTTAGCTAAACCAAGGCTCGGAAGACCCACTCAAGAGGCCGGTGGTGTATGTGAAGGGCGCAGATGCCATCAAACTGATGAATATCGTCAATAAGCAGAAAGTGGCTCGAGCAAGGATTCAGCATCGCCCTCCCCGAGTAAGCCTCTGCCCGGTCCAGCCAGGCTTAGCACCCTCTCTGCAACCTCTTTGGGCTTTGGGCTTTTTATTTATTTTTTTATTCCTGTCTTTTTACTATCTAGAATACCAGTGCACCCCAGGTTCCTGCAGGTTTAGATCAGTTATGAGGCTAGCAGCCAAGGAGAAATTTTATCTGTGTTCCTTTGGCGAGGGGTTGAAAAACTCTACCAGAAATAGATGATTTGTGCCAAGCTACCACTGTTCTCTTCCACTCTGCATTCCCCTCTTCTCCCCCCAACCTCTTCTTTCTCTTCTGTCCCACCTTCCTCTGAAGGCCAACTAAGGAGGGTGAAGGAGAAGGAATATCCAGCTTCCTATGTCTCTTTTCTCCCATTTGACCTAGACTAGAGAAAAAGACCTATACTTCCTTCTTCCCCAAGGGTGAAACCCCCCTAATTTATATTTGAATCCAGAAAAGTTAACTTTTGGCTAGAATTGAATTTCTTGACTTCCAGGTAGTTGATGAATAGTGGTTGAGGCCTCTCTTAAATGTGTCAAAGGGACACCACTTGGCATTAACTCTTGACAGGTATCTTCTGCCCAGTCCTCAGTTTACAGATGCTACAAATCAGAGAAAGGTGCCCCACATATGGTTTATTTCCTCCTCACAAATATTAGAATGTTCACAAATAGGATGATTTTTTTGCATGCACAAAAAATTTGGGTACCCACAATCTTTAATTAGCAAAGTTCTCTTCCCATTAGCTAAATGCAGGTAGATGAGTAGTAGATGAGGCAGCTTCAAGGTTTTTGGAGGCATTATGCTGTGAGGAGAAAGGTAAGAACTAAGGCTCAACGGAGTCTGCAGAAAAACTGACTTACTAGCTTCTTTTTAAAGGGGAAAAAAACACGCACTTTGGTAAATATGACTCATTGTAGTGGAAGCTGATATTTGGGGAAGCAGCATACAATTTTCTGAGTTGTTGTAAACCATTAATTATATGGTTAGTAATCACTGTTCCCTCAAAACATGACACTCACTCCTTTGTCTTATAAATGTGATATTTGTGTTTACTCAAAAGGGCCTCTCCTACCCGCTACAGCAAACTTTGTGTTGTTCCTCAGGGAACTAAGCTTTCTGAAGATTCTCTTGGTTATTGAACATCTGGCTAGTGGGAGGTCTGAAACTGTTGCAGGCCTCCCCAAAGCCAAACTGCAGGTACCACTTGGACCTGAAGAGCACACCACTTTGTGTGTTAAGCGAACCCAGGAGTTCCCCGCAAACCAGAGGAAACATACCCATGTTGCCCCATTTTTGAGGAGCTGTTGTGTCTCTGTTCTATTCCAGCAACCCACTGAATACTTTGACATGGGGATTTTCTTGGCTTTCTTTGTCGTGGTCTCCTTGGTCTGCCTCATCCTCCTTGTCAAAATCAAGCTGAAGCAACGACGCAGTCAGGTAATACCTCAGAGCAGCCCATAAACAGTAAACCATGTTGCCTTGTCACTGTAGAAACCAGGAATGGGGCTTGAATTCTGCAGCCTGTTCTCAGCTGCCTAGAGTTAGCACAGATGGAAAAGAGCAAGAGCAAAGCTTTCAGAGTCGCCTCTGTGTTCCAAAAGGGCCAGTCCCACAAAGGCTGAACATTTAGAGATGTTTCCCAGAGAATGTTTAAATGTTAATGTGGTGACGTAGAATCTTACTCTTCAAATAAGATGTGTTCTGGAGACTAACAGCATCAGCATCACCTGGGAGCTTGAAAGAAAAGTTGGTTAAGACTCTATACCTGCTGAATCCGAATTTGCATCTGCTAAGCTCTCCAGGTGGTTTTTCCATAAACAGAGCTACTACTCTTACCCCAGCTGTGAATTTGTAGCTCTGAATTTGTAGAAATGAAGAATTTGTTTGTGGAGCATGGTGAGAGAGTAAGAAGAAATCTAGATGCTAAAATGTGTGATAGTGTGACAGACAGTGGTCTGGGAAGAGAGATGATGGGCTGTGGCAGGCAGTCTGTTGAGAGACAAAGGCATTAAGTTCTCACAGGAGTTATGTGCCATCACTCACAGAATAACAGCTTGTATTTATTGAGTTCATCTGATTTGCCAAATCCTGAGCCCTCAAACACTGTCTCATTTACCCTCAGTGCTATTATCATTTTAAAGGGGAAGAGATTTTGGTCTAGATGACATTAAAACAGGATCTTGGGTTGTTGTGGCAGGTTCAAGTAGTTGAAGCAGAATTCTGTAGCACTGCCACTTAGGAAAAGCATGACTTGACATGGACACATGGGTCTGGGGTGGTGGGGGGGAATCTATGCTGTGGCAGTCTGAATTTTTTTTTTTATAATTTCTCAGGAGTCTCTTCTAACCTGAATGGATACTAGTATTTACCTAGCCAGATGCATCGAATGCCATGGCCCGTGGGGGCGTGGGGGGGATAACTACTAGACGCTAATATGGACCGCATTCTGCCCCACAGAATTCCATGAACAGGCTGGCTGTGCAGGCTCTAGAGAAGATGGAAACCAGAAAGTTCAACTCCAAGAGCAAAGGGCGCCGGGAAGGGAGCTGTGGGGCCCTGGACACTCTCAGCAGCAGCTCCACGTCCGACTGTGCCATCTGCCTCGAGAAGTACATCGACGGAGAGGTAACAGCTGAGCCTGTTGGGTGAAATGATGGACATGTAAGCAGAGGTGCCCAGGACCTAGAAGGACAGGGCCCGGTCCTTTGTCCACAGTTTTGCAGGAGCTAGAAGAATTCATCTCGTTCTGGACAGAAGACTGTACACACACAATCTGGGCAACTCTTGTGCCCACAGTTCAGATTTAGGTTCAGACATTTGATGACCCTTTTGTGACTGCCCCACTGCTATGTGGACTGCTAGCTGAAAGAGGAGTTTTTGCTGGGGGACCTGAAGTATCAGTCATTTACAGTATCTAGGTTCAGGCTGCCTGGATTTTAATCCCAGCCCAGACTGGTTCTAGCTTTTTTTTTTTTGAGACTAGGTCTCACTATTTTCACCTGTGGAACTGCAGGCTCACGTTGCCCGGGGTACCACAGACTCAAGCGATACCCAGCCTCAGCTTCCCAGGTAGCTGGGATTACAGGCGCATACCACCACACCCAACTAATTTTTTGGAACTAGGTCTTGATACATTGCCCCAACCTGGACTTGAACCGTGATCCCTGGTCCCCGCTGCGACTTCCTAGGCTGCCACTTGCAGGCACGTGCCACCGTACCCAGGTGGTTCTAGCTTTTGAGCTTAAGAAAGCCACTTGCTCTTTCTTGGTGCCTGCATTTGTAATGTGAACCCAAGACTGACCTGCACTCTAATCACACATACTACATGACAAAATGCAGGTAGACCTCTTGGCACTCCATCAAGCATGGTGTTTGCTGTTAGTTTGAATGTGCCTGACTGCTTAGAGAACAGAAAAGTAGTGAAATTAAATTTGGAGGGTACTTGGGCTCCGGAATTCTAGAAGTGGTTCTGCCTCCAAAAGGGAACTCTGTTCCCTCCTCTCCACATAGGCTGCTGTGTTATAAACCTGAGTGCCCTGTGTGAGTGTTCAGGGACCAGTGAGGAGAAGTCAGTTGATTTTTGCCCCTTTGCTGTCCTACTGTCGATCATAGTTCCTGGGCATCCTCATTGAGGGCACCAGAGGTGTCTTAGGATAGACCTAGCTTTCTCTGCCCCCAGGCTGCCCATCCACACTAGCATAAGACTTTGATCCTCCCCTGTATGAGGCATGAATGTTAGTGCCCTCAGTGATAAGCAAGGACCTCTTCTGTGCTTCCTTCCTAACAGGGAGGTCTTTGGTAGGGCTGCTGGATGGGTCCTTGAATTCATCTGTAAATAGAAGTGAGGGGAAGGGTGGGAAGGGAGCCTCTTGGACATTGGTGTGATGAACACAGCTCCTCAGTCCATGCTGTGTCCTGAAGGAAGAGGCACGTGCAGGGCTAAAAGCAGAGCTGTCTTCCCTCTGTGCTGTTACTTCATGCTGTGTGTCCTCTCTCCCATCCCAGGAGCTTCGGGTTATCCCCTGTACTCACCGCTTTCACAGGAAGTGCGTGGACCCTTGGCTT
Organism: Uropsilus gracilis; assembly: GCA_004024945.1. Taxonomy (NCBI): domain Eukaryota; kingdom Metazoa; phylum Chordata; class Mammalia; order Eulipotyphla; family Talpidae; genus Uropsilus; species Uropsilus gracilis. The sequence continues at coordinate 17,008 of PVHY01001049.1, read as the reverse complement.
CTGCAGCACCACACCTGCCCCCACTGTCGGCACAACATCATAGGTAATTTTCACCTGCCTCAGTCATTACGGAAGAATCCCTTTCCCTCCCAAGTGTCCTAACAAGAATGTGACACACTGCAGGCTGATGAATTCCTCAGAATTCCTCTCTGCGCTAGAAAGGGGACTTTGAGTTTGGGGTGTTCCCCATGCTTCCAGACCCTTAAGAGAGTTTGGGTTTTGCAAGTGAACCAACTTCCTGACCTTAGACAAAGCATCTGACTCCTTAAGGCCACAATCTCTGTAGTGGAAACGACAATGCTGATGATTATCCATTCCTAGTTCCCTGGGGTTGTTCTCAGGACCATGAGTGACAATGAGTCACTGGTCACCATGAGTGACTGGTCTTTTGCTGGTCTTACCTTAGAAGTAGCAGGGTTGCAGTGTTGGTGCTGTGTCACTGTGGTGGTGAACATGGGAAGAAATGTAAGGGACACTCTGTGTGTAGCTGTTTTTCCAAGGAGAAAAATCCCTTTCATCTTGGTATCCTTGTTGCTCCCTGCAAACTCGTAATGGTGCCTCTGACAGGCAGAGCAGCAGGAAGTGGGAGGTGGGCCCTTACAGGACTGACCAGCTGCCAAACAGCAGTAGTTCAACTGCTACCAACACTGCTGAGTTCAGTGCTGGTCACAGTGAGACGGGGTGCCTTGGCTTTGACCCAGACTGCTGCTTTCATCCTATCCCTCTAGCCCCCGGCAAAGTGTGCTCACTCCCGGCAAAGTGTGCACACTCCCGCTGACTCTGTTTCCTCTTCTCCCCAGAACAAAAGGGAAACCCAAGTGCTCTGTGCGTGGAGACCAGCAACCTGGCGCGTGGCCGGCAGCAGAGGGTTATTTTGCCAGTGCACTATCCCGGCCGCGTGCACAGGACCAATGCCATCCCAGCCTACCCAACGAGGACAAGCATGGACTCCCATGGGAATCCTGTCACGCTGCTAACTGTGGACCACCATGGGGAGCAGGGCCTCTATTCGCCGCAGACCCCCGCATACATCCGCGGCTACCCACCCCTCCACCTGGACCACACCTTGGCCCCTCACCGCTGTGGTCTGGAGCACCGGGCCTACTCACCAGCCCACCCCTTCCGCAGGCCCAAGTTCAGTGGCCGCAACTTCTCCAAGGCAGCTTGCTTCTCCCAGTATGAGACCATGTACCAACACTACTACTTCCAGGGCCTCAGCTATCCTGAGCAGGAGAGTCCGGCCCCTCCCAGCCTTGCTCCCAGGGGCCAGTCCCATGCCTTTCCCCCAAGTGGCAGTGGCAGCCTGCTCTTCCCCACCATGGTGCATGTGGCCCCGCCCTCCCACCTGGAGAGTGGCAGCACATCCAGCTTCAGCTGCTACCATGGCCATCGCTCTGTGTGCAGCGGCTATCTGGCCGACTGCCCAGGCAGTGACAGCAGCAGCAGCAGCTCTGGCCAGTGTCACTGCTCTTCCAGCGACTCCGTGGTGGACTGCACTGAGGTCAGCAACCAGGGCGTGTACGGGAGTTGCTCCACCTTCCGCAGTTCCCTCAGCAGCGACTATGACCCCTTCATCTACCGCAGCCGGAGTCCCTGCCGTACTAGTGATGTGGGGGGCTCAGGCAGCTCTAGCCGGGGACCTATCATGCACCTCGAGGGTTCCCTACCACCTGAGGAGTTCCTGGCAACCCACAGTCAAGGTGCTGGGCGGGGAGAGCCTTGGCCTGGCCCTGCCTCTCCTTCTGGGGACCAGCTATCCACCTGCAGCCTGGAAATGAACTACAGCAGCAACTCCTCCCTGGAGCACAGGGGGCCCAATAGCTCTACCTCAGAAGTGGGGCTCGAGGCTTCTCCTGGGATTGCCCCAGACCTCAGGAGGACCTGGAAGGGGGGCCGCGAGGGGCCGTCATGTGCCTGCTGCTGCGAGCCCCAGCCATCTGCACTGGAGCCCAGCGGAGGAGCAGCTGGGGGCAGCACCTTGTTCCTGGGCACGCCCCTCTGTGAGGGCTGTGGCCCTACAGGTGGGGAATCACAGCCTGGAAGCGCCCAGGGCCTGTATAGCCTTCACCCAGACCATTTGCCCAGGACAGATGGGGTGAAATATGAGGGCCTGCCCTGCTGCTTCTATGAAGAGAAGCAGGTGGCCCACAGTGGCGGAGGAAGCAGTGGCTGCTACACTGAGGACTGCTCGGTGAGCGTGCAGTACACACTGACCCAGGAGGCCCCGCCCAGCTGCCACTCAGGGCCCCGGGACCTGAGCCAACGCATCCCCATCATTCCGGAGGATGTGGACTGTGACTTAGGCCTGCCCTCGGACTGCCAAGGGACCCATAACCTTGGTTGCTGGGGTGGGACACTGGGCATAGATGCCCTTCGGCCCCACAGGGGCTTGGGAGCGTCCCAGGAAGAAGAACAGGTTCTGTGCTGCCCAGCCAGGGCCCCACTGACCCCTGGCTGTGTTCCGGAGGAGGCAGGGACTACCAGGCCCAGCTTCCCCAGTGCCCTCCAGGCCACTCAGGAGTCCAGTGCCGTGGCTGCCGAAGCTGCAGGTGAGAGCAGGAGGTGAGAGTAGACAGAGCAGAAGTTCCCACTCTTCTCTCTCCACAGTCATTTTCTTGGTGACTTCCTTTGTGCCCTTGGCTTGAACACTGTACTTGATGACTTCCAGGGATCTCCTTACCTGAGTTTCTTACCTTTCTGAGTTCCAGACTGACTAGGCCCCTGGCTTCCAGATTCTGCAGCATGCCTCCACCCCACAAGTATCCCAGCCTGTCATGTCCGCAGCGACACTCTCCTGTTCATCCCTCTGCACACCCTTCACCAAGGCTTCCCACCCAGATATTCAGGCCCAGAGACCATCCCTATCTTCTCTACCCCTCCCTTTCCAGTGTCCAGGGCTTTTCGATGTGTCTGGGAGGACATCTGCTTGTTTTCCCCCCAGTCCAATAAATTAAATTCCCCAAAAAAGAAACTATCAACTTTGCTTTCCCTGCTATGGGAAGGGCCATAGGTCCCCAGGAAAGGGACCCATTTTCTCTCTCCAGAGGATAGTAGCCCTCAGACTGGTCTTTTGCTGGTCTTACCTTTGAATCTGCATCGGAGCCACAGTGGTTTCTGGAAGCATAAGTCTTATGCCTTTACACTGGGAAACCCTTGAATGACTTGCCTTTTCTTTTAGAACTTTAAAAATCTAAGCTCATAATCTGATTCTGTATGAACTGGCCCGACGGGGCAACACCTGCCTGACTACCTCCTACTATGCTCTCCTTGCTTGCTACCTTAGTCCCCTGTGGCCCCCATCTTACTCCTCCAACATGCTAAGCTCATTCCAGCTTGCAGAGCTGTCCGCTGCTGCTTTCCTCCAAACCTCCATGTAGTGATACATTCCAGGCCCATCCAGGGTCAGTCACACCCCCTTTGGACTTCTCATGTTATCACAGTCTAATTGCTCTGCCTTCAGATCTGGGGGGGAGGGAGGGTGGTCTTCAAGACCCCTGCTCTTACCAGTGCCTTAAATAGTGCCTCACATACATCTTTTCTAAAAAGAGTATTTTCATGTTACCTGACTGCTTCCAGTTGATTCTAAACTTCCCGGTGAAGGAGACTGACTAGGCAGTACAGAATGAGACTCTCAGAAAAGGACTCTATTCTGCCCTATATATACAGTTCACCTGATACTGTGAGCTGTTGCTTCCAAAGAGCCTGTCACACATCCGAGATGGGCTCCCACTTCCCTTTCCTCATTCCCTACGGGTTGTGCCCAAATCCTGCCATGCTGGCTACCTCCCTGATAATTGTTCTTTCTCTCCCAGGACCGAAATCTAGCCCAGCTGATGGTGGCCCAAGAACCTGAGCTCAGAAGGAACTCTTAATGTGGAAATGGGAACTGTATGGTGACTCCAAACTCCGACTTCCTTCAGAAAACAAAAATTTTTTTTTAGCTTTGACAAACACAAAAGTGGTAATAAAGAGAGCCCTCTTTCTCAACCCAAAATGTGAGCCACTTGTGGCAAAACCACCCCCCAACCCATTAACAAACCAACAGACAAAATTCTGAGTCTTTTGCCTCTTTTGATAACATGTTACTCTTTTGTTTTGTACATGTGTGTGCTTCGGGTTCCGAGGTGTGTGGGATTGAGTTCTCTGCTTTGTTTTTTAAAATGTTATATGTAAATGTAAAAAGTTATTTAAATATATATTTTAAAGAACCCTAACTGCCAACTTTTGCTGAAAAAAAAAAAAAAAATCACTGCTGCATTAATTGAACCACATCATGTGTAGATACTGTTGTCTCCCAGGAGGGAGCTCAGGCCTTTGAAAAGCTCAGGGCTACACCTGCCTTAGAAAATGAACCAGAAACTTGAAGTAAAGCTAGTTGATATGGGTACAAACTCTGAGGAACAATGCAATGCTGCCTCTTTCTTTCTTGTAGCAACTCCCAGTATAACAAAATGTCAGGTCTTGCCAGAAGTCAAGCCTCTCCAGTCCACACCATTAGGCAGCTGATGGAAAACATCTAAGAATAGGGCAGAAGGTCCATAGCACTGAGGAGCCGGGACAAGCCATGGCAACTTAAGCCTCAGGGTGATGGATGATTCTGCCCAGAGTCCTCAATCTGTCCCTGGGGGTCATTGAAGCAAAAGAACAGAAATCTCAGCCCTGATCTTGGGCTTCCTCTACTAACGGCTGAAATGGTTCCACAGGGTGTTTGGGGACAGACACCCAGGACGAATGTCGTTTCTGCAGCCTTAGTGTCTGATGGAACTTGGGGAGAGTGCTTTGTTAATCCAGAGCAGAGAGAGGGCAGAGCTTGCCTGTGGGCGCATGTGTCTGTGGGTCCTTGGGCTGTCTTTCTGGGGATATAGGACCATGACCCCACTGGATCTGCCCCAGACTCTGAGTGATACATTTCCCCCCATTTCCGGAAGGAAACACAGCTTCAGGGTTATTCAACCCACTGCCTCCTAGCTGAAATGGCTTGTGTCATCCACAAATGTCTACTATCCTTTTCTACCTAATGCACTATTATGTATTGACTCCCCATGAGACAAAGAGAAAGAGACTATCAGATAGTTTAGACCCAAAGGGTAGGTTTTGTATATTTTTCCCATCTTTTTTCCCCCCCTTAGGGAGAGGAAGTTTAAAAATCCAAATCTTTTTTTTTCTTTTTAAGATATTTCAATGTTTTAAAGAAGAAAGAATCTATTTAAAGCTATTTCAGATCAGGGATTGTCATCCTTTTTTGTCCAGTGTATTTCTTGTTCTTAAAAAAAAAAATTAGAAGAAATTAATCACACTAGCTCTTGGCATTCACTAACTTTTCTGGTCACTTTTATTTATTCATTTATACCAGCAGATCCTAGTTGCCATCTGAAACAGTCACTGGCAAAATAGAAACTTTGCAACCTGGCCCCAGTATGGTGGGGAACTGGCAACCACACTGGGCTGCCAGGTGCCCAGGCAACTGTGATGACAGCTCCCTGGTAAGGATCAGAGGAATCAGCCCAGATTTTGAACAAGAATTTCACATATCAGAATCTCTTTTTCTCAAAAACCCAAGCCTATGATGGAGAGATTTATTTATTCCCAGCCAGCATTTGATGGAAATTCCTGCATCAAATAATTGAGCCATTTGCTGCTTTAGAACTCACTGGTGGACTTGTCCTCTGAGGTACAGTCCCTTGTGGGCTGTGCAAACACCCCCCCTCCCCCCTCCCCCAGGCCTCTGTCCAGCACACCTGTTGGCGAGGGTGTGAGAAGCGCCTAAGCTGTTGACATGTGATCTGGGCCGCCTTTATTTCTTGGGCCAGGAGCAGCAGCTGCCGAGGACAACAGCTTGTGTTACGTGGTTTTAAGGAAGGGGGGTCGGGGGTAGGGTATGGCTTTTAACATGAACTGCAAAAAGGAGCTTCTCATTGTTGAGATTTTTTTTTGTTTGTTTGTGGGGGGAGGTTGTTTTGTTTTTTTAATGCCTTTGAGTACATATTATCTTCCTTGTCTGAAACCATACCCCAAAAGTGGCTTTCTTTAGTCCTGGCTGGAAAACCACTCTTACTAGCCTTAAGCAATAAATAGAGAATGTGACTTCAGGTTGGCTTAGGAAAATAAATGTGTCCAATTTTCATTTGGAAGCAATAATTATAGATCACAACAAAGCACGTTTAATTTTTGTAGTTTGTTATGTGGTAGAAACAAAGATGAAGTTTTAAAAATAATCAGTCTTAAATTTTTATTTTTTCATCAGATTGGGGGCAGTGGGGACCAAAATATCCTAACCAAAATATCTATTATTGCCTCACCATTTCAGTTGAGAAATGTTTTTGAAGATACAACTCCAATAATGATTAGTACCTTTTCTGGTTGTCTCTCAGTGATGTGGGGGGCTCAATAATTGCAGAAACTGGGAGCATCGCATTTTCCACTGAGAATCACCCGCCAAGTCAGAGTGTGACTGTTGGGCATGGCCTCATGGCCCTGTTCTGGGTGTTGGATAGCCATGTCACCTGCAGAGTGCTAGAACCAGTTGAAAAATGGAGGGGCTGGGAGTGCTGATCAACAAGTACCTCTTTGTAGACATAGCCCCAGTGAGCTGACTTTCATGCTGTCTCTTCCCCTCTCCTTTGAAGCCCTGCCATTTTATAAAGCCCCCTCTGCTGTCCCTCTATCAGACTCTCCCTTACGTGCTGCTAGTTTCTACTCAAAAGTTCACACAGGATAATGCTTTTAAAATGAGGTCGAAAAAATAATTACTAATCAAGAGTATTATTTTCTAAACAGAACTGCCTTTTTCTATTCTTTATATAAAACTATTGTGTTGATCTAATAAGGCACTATTTTAAAATGTTTTTTAAGAATTTCTCCCATAGCACTTAAAAGATATTTTGTAAAGACTTTGCTGTAAAGATTTTGTAATAAAATGATCTAAGGGCTCCTTCACCAACATTACCATTTTTTAAAAAAATGTTTTAAAGGCTAGAAAACAACTTATGTATATTCTGTATATGTATAGCAGCACATTTCATTTATGGAAATATGTTCTCAGAATATTTATTTACTAATATATTTATCTTAAGCCATGTCTTATGTTGAGAGTGTGACATTGTTGGAATAATCATTGAAAATGACTAACATGAGGCCCTGTAAATACATGATAATTGCACACAGATTTTACGTATTTGCTGACCAAAAATGATTTAAAACAAGTTGTAGTCTTCTATGGTTTTGTAACAAACTGTACAAATGACTGTAAAAAAAATACAATTTTATCAAGTATGTGGTATATGTTGTCATTGCTCTGTTTGGTACAGGTCTACTGACTCCACAAAGCAGGTCTGTGTAAAGGCAGTGCCTTTAACTTCCCCCAGTTCATGGAAGCATCCCTGTTGATATAGAGTCCTCATGATTGGGGTGTGTTATAGGAGAGCAATGAATAGTGTGAGGGCTTATGGCCCTGAGGCAGCAGTAGTTTTTCTGCTCAGTCTAGGTGGAGGGAATGATAATGGTCAATCAGCTGTTAGCTTTTTAAAAACAGGGTGCATAACCTCCATATAAACTTGATCTCATCTATCTGGAAAATGGAGATGCCCTCAAACCGCTATAGTAAAAAGAGGCTTGAAGGGGAAAAGCTCCAAGTGTCTAGCATTAGAAATGACCTCATCATGGTGTGGAGAGGGGCCCTCAGTCTAAAGAGAATCTTGTAGCCATTCGGCTTGTTTCCCTAGGAAGGTAATTACTAATTTGTAAAGCACTCTGAGTTCACATGGAAGGTGCAAAGTGGTGTTTATTTCTCAGACATCCAGCGGAGACGATCCCGGTGCTGTGAGTTCCTTTTCTATTTCTCACTCTCTGACTTGGGCCCTTTCTTGAACATGGCTCCTCGTGGACCTCCAGCTACTTCTCACCTGACTGCAGATGCTTTTCGAGCATCTTCAGGAGATGCAGCCCAGCTGCATAAAGCCTCCCAGAGCGTTTGTTTAATGGTCTTGTCAAGCTCCAAACTGTACTTCTTGGGAGTCCCCGCAGGATTCCGCGGCATTGGCTCCACCACAGCATGGTACAGGGCCTGGTATCCGTCTGTGTGGAGGCCGTGAGTGGTTAGTGTATCCCCTGACAACTGCTGCCTCTTTCTGGTTTCAGGAAGCAACACGTGGCCCTTCCAGGCTGCTGTTGCAGTGTCCCTGGGTGGCACTTGGGTGGCAGCCACATGTTCAGCATATCTGTTCTCAAGATCTTGGCGGACAGTTAATTTTTCCTCCTTTGAACTTTCTTTAGCCAGGAAGAAAGCGGAGAAGTCAGAGCTAAAACTTGAGAAGGGGGTGCGTAATGATTATCTGGGATTTGTGTTCCAGAGTCTTGGTTACAGCAACAACCAATCTGTCATGTTCTTTTGTTGTTGTTGAGACCAGGTCTCACTATTTTTGCCCGTGGAACCGCAGGCTCATGTTGCCCGGGATACCACAGACTCAAGCAATCCCCAGCCTCAGCTTCCCAGGTAGCTGGCATGACAGGCACGCACCCCCACGCCCACCTATTTTTTTGGAACAAGGTCTCGCTTCGTTGCCCTGAGAGGGACTTGAACCATGATCCCTGGTTCCCTCTGCGGCTTCCTAGGCTGCCACTTACAGGCATGTGCTACCATGCCCGGCTATGTCTGGCATGTTCTAGTTGACTGAATTCCTTGCTGTACACCACTATGCTCCCCAGTCCCTTTAAGGTCAGCAGGAGACTGCTTTCAGGGCAAGGAAGTTGAAATGGGTTTGCCCAAGTTCACCTGATATGAAGATGAATAACCACAGTTATTCTACTGATATCTACTGATGCCACAGAGGGTTCTAAGCGTTTCCTCCACATGAGGCTGTTCAAAAGCCTTTTGCATGACCCCGGATCTGTTCTCCATATCATGCTGCAACCTCTGCCTCCCCACCTCTGCAACTTTGTCTTTAACTTCAGAATTTCTCTTCATATAAATCTCTTCATCAAATGTTCTCTAATTGACATTTTCTTCTCCCCACCCCATCACATTTTCTCTACCACCAGCCCAGCCATCATTTACCTCATTCTTGCTCCTGCAGGCCTCCTGCACCTTGGCGAACCCAATTACCATCCCACTGGCCACCTGCTCTTGGAACTGAGGGCGTTTCTTGTCCTGCCCCGCTGGATGACTTTCATTGCTGAATTGTCCTTTGACTGGAATCTCAGGATTTTGCATTTCCAAACTTGTGTGATACTGGGCAGCATTTATCCTTCAGTTGTTGCCTAAGTACCAGCTTAACCAGGCAGGATGAAGTGGCGATTTACGAACTACAACTTCCCAAGAAGAGGTGGTACTCGTCTGAGGGCACTGATGCTCTGCTTTGAACATGTTGTGGCCGTGCAGATGTTGGTGAGTCCACATAGTCATCCTGAAACCTGGTGTTCAGTAATATTGACGATCAGAGCCCATAAGTAGGGATGCTGGGGTTTCGTTTCACACAGATTGGATGCTAGAATTATAAGTGAGAGGGAGAGGAATAAAAAAAGCCAGTTCTCAGACAAGAAGGTCTACTTTGGATGCCAAGTATTAACATCTTGGCATTAACAAGAAGGCCATTCCTCCTATACATATCCTAGAAATCTTTTCATAATCCTCTCCTGCTCACGAAAGCGTTTTGTACAAAGTAGGGCAGTGATAGTAACTTCATAAGGTTATGATGAAATTAAAGTTTTCAAAGAAATGGCTTGGACTGAAGTTGAGTCAGAATTTTTCATGGCATCAAAGACAGTTCCTGTGTGCTGGAAAGCTAAGGGAGCCTATAGCAGGCAAGAAATAGGAAACTTGTAGGAACCATAGTCACTCCTCGACCTTTCTGTAACACAAAAATAACAGCAGGGAAAGTCCTCCCAAACCCTGAATACCCTTTCTAGCCAGACTTCCTGAACTCTAAAAAGCTGCTTAAAGGGAAATATACTAAGGTACATCAAGACCAAATCACAATGTAAATGATGCTGGTCTCCATTTCCTGGGTCCAGCCACGAATAAGAGAACAATTTGCATAGATTAGAATCATATACTTAAAAAGACCTGATTTTCTAAGAAACAAAAAGTAAAGTCACCTTACCATATTTGGTTGCCTTAAATTTTATTTTAGCTAACTTTATGTAGGGGGAAGAAATGAATATTTTCCCTTTTTCTCCTTTGTTTTTTTGTTTTGTTTTAAGATTTCTAGTCACCTGTCTTTCTCTTCCTCAGTCATGTATGGGCAAACTGCAGTTTGTTTGGATTTTGGTTCACATGCAGGCAGTTTTGAACCATTATCTCTACTATTTGTGATGTCACTTTGGTTTGTGATGTGGGTGTGGGTGGGTGTTACATCATCAGGTTTTATAGTTAAATTGTGTTGGAAGAAATTCATTTTGTTGAGCTGATAGTCTCAGGAACTTCGGTAGTCCTCATTTCCCCTAAACTGACTGCTGTGAATTTTGAAGGCCCTCACGTTCTTAAGAAGCATGCTTTGCACGCAACATAACCAAAAATGCAGACCAGATTTGTGAGTACAGGTAGTGGGATGCATCCTTACATGTGCAAAAGTGCCCTTCCTCACACACATAAAGAGGGTACTGTTAAATCCTCGGACTAGCTGCCAAGGTTAGGGACCAGGAACGGGAGAACACGTTCCTGCAGTCCTGGGCACCTCTCCCTGCATGTCTCTCCCCAGGAGACTACATGGTTTCTGGAATGTGGTTTTATTTTACATCCCATGGCAAATGCAGTAATTAGAGCTGTTAGTGGTGTCAAAAGCTTGAAACGAGAACAAAGACGCCTCTTCCTGGGAACTCTTGGGCAATGCTTCATTCCTTATCAGGTGCTCGTCCTGTTGGTGGTTTTGATTTTTCATACACAAAATGCCAAAGGAGGCACCCTTCAAGGGGGAGGAAAGTGAAACGATGGAAAAAGAGCGTATGAATCTGGCAGGCACTCCTGGAATCGCATGTGTTGCCTGTTTGATTTTTTTGAGTGTTGTCCCTGGAGTGAATCAAAGTCTGCAGGCAGACCGCACCACATGCCTCGGTAGAACCACCTCCAGGTCGAAGGCATCTGGACTCACAGATGCTCCGGAGGACAATGGGACCCATTCAGTGGGGAGCCCTGGACTCCCCTCCAGAGAGGTGGGTCAGTTTTAGAGCAGGGTGTTGAAGAGGGTTTGTCTTTGGGAAGACTGAACGTTTGGAGGATGATTAGGCAGGCCAGCAGCATCCTCTCAAAGCCTGCGAACTCCAGAGAGCAGGCCCCAGGTTTTTGGGCTACCTTCACTCTGCAAGGCTGGGATAGAAGGAAGATGTCTTGCAAGAAAAGCATACAAGGAGTAGCTCTTCTCTTTGCCACCTCTCTTTCCCCATCTGCTCTTTTCACACCCTCATTGGTAGTATATACTTTCCTAAGCCTTTTACTCAGCGACCAAGTGACACTGTTCTGACTTGGGGAAATCGCTCGGAATCGCTTAGCACAGCTGTGCACATGGGTGGCAGCTGATAAAACTTTTCAGGTTCAATCAAATTCTTCCTGCAGTGTAATTCACTTCAGTTGTGTCCCAGTAGCTAACACTCACATCCTTGGAACTAAGGCTAATTTAGTCTGTTATTCTCCTATGACAGTAAATCTGTGTTTTTTGAATACTTACTTTAGACCAGGCACAATTCCTGCCACTACAAGCATCATTTCATGAAATGATAATGTAACTTTAATACTATTGCCATTCCTACTTTACAGATGGAGAAACTGAGGCGCAAGTTGCTCAAGAACTATGCCTCAGGTCCCACAGGTAATAACCAGCAGAGGCCAGGCTCATTCCTTGCTCTCAACCACTCAGAGCTGTCATCTCTGCTTTGCCTCTCATCTGCTCAGCCCATCAGCATTCCATACGAGAACCCAGTTCTAGTCCTGTTCTTGTCTTGAGACTTTCTTTGGTTTCAGGAATAATTTCACCTGAGTTGACATCCACCCTCCACCTCTCAATGGGCAAGTAAGTTCACATCTCAAAACCTTACTTTCCTTCTCTGTAAAATGGTCATAGTGATAGTGTGTAACTTGAAGTTATGGGATTATGCAAGTGAAGCACCTGGGATGGCTCCTGGCACATAATTAGCACTCAATCAGTAATTTTCTTGTTAGCATGATTGTGGACTGTTTGATCTTCTGACCCTTTGAGACTCTGTTCCCATAATCCAAGTCACTTGTCCAACACTTCATAAAAACCTCTATCTGGCACATCTGAGTGATGAGGTCAAGTAATGGTTTTTTTTTTTTTAATTTTTTTTTTTTGAGACTATGTCTCGATATGTTGCCTGGGGTAGTCCCTATCCCATGAACTCAAGTGATCCCTAGCCTCAGCCTCCCAGGTAGCTGGGATTATTGGTGCCCGCCACTGCACCTGGCTGCTTTTTCTAGACCAGGTCTTGCTATGTCGCCTGGGGTAGTCTCAAACCCGTGAACTCAAGTGATCTCTGGCTTCTTGCCTCCCAGTTTGAATTACAGGCGCACACCATGACGCCTGGCTCAAGCAATGATTTTTATCTGACTTGGGTATCATGACATTTCTTCCATCTTTACTAAGCATTTACCAGATTCACTGTCCTCCGAAAAATAGTATATTTACCTCTGGTTGTGGGGGGTTGACCAGAATATTCCATACTTCTTTAGATGGAAAGGGAAGCAGGTATCAAAGGATATCCTCAGGAAAGTCACTATCGTGTTGAAAAGAGGTTGTTCCATCAAAGGCTGTTCGGAATTGTGATGAAGTAGAAAGACTATTTTGTCCAGGATCCTAGGCCACGGGCAAGAGTTTTCATAACTGCTACCAACACTTGATCCAAAGAACGTGGGTTGAGGCCATAGAGCTCCCACATTGCTAAAACGTCTGTTTCTCTGTTTCATTCTCTAATGAAACTTCTTTTACTCTTCTGATTTCAGTCTATTTAGCCTTTGTTTCCCACCCATCAGTTGTTCATCACTGGAACTGTGTTTCCTGACATACCTAAACCACAGCTTCTATTTGGAAATACATCTGCCCTTCTTTGATGTTTAGCCAAGCTCTCCTCACTGTATTTTTAGCTCCTATAATCTTTCTTTTTTCCCTTTCTTTTTAATTTCTCTTTGCTGCTATTCTTTTTCTGAGAATTAGTTAATAAAGAGGAGACTGAGCCAATTTATATTAATTCCCATCTTCCTCTTTCATGCCTCAGCCCCAAAATTATTTTTAATTTCCTCAGATGTTTTTATTTTAACACCCAAACAGTAAACTTCCCCACCCAAATGGGAACATATCTGAGGTTTGTGATGTAGAAGGTTTAGAAAAGAAAAGAAAAACTAGATGAGAGAATTTGAAAAGATTCCTGAACTATGATGCAAACTCCGAGGACCAGTGATTTAGACCACATGTGCTGAATACCCACCTATCGCAGGACAAATAAATGAAATAAGGGTGCCTGCCACTAAAAACAAAACCCTTACTCACCTGAACCTGACTTCTTCGATGTGGTTACCTGGATGGTCCATGAACACCTTCAACTCAAATTGTTCAAGACCAAATTATGTTCTCTCCCTTTGTCCCCCTTAAAACAAACTTGACATTTTTCATCACATCTTTCCTGGCCCAGGAACCTGGGAGAACAGGAGCAATAAACTGTACTGTCCTGAGTAAAGCCTGAGCAGAAGGAAAATCGGGAACATAGATTCTGTTTTTTATTTACATTTTTGATATTTATTCATTGTGGAATCGTTTGACATTTATGTAGGTTTTTGAAAACCTGGTTATTAAATGAATACATTTAAATATTTTCAGTTATATTAGATAATGTTTAATTAGTTATCTTGATTACTTAGTTTTGGGAAGGGGGGGATCCCTTCCCTTTGTGCCTGAGATAAAAGTTTCACTTGCCTCACCTCATCCCAGCCCTGGGCTGCTCAGTAAGCATTTGTTGCCAGAATACAAAAAGAACAAGGAGGCAATTCAGCATGATGGTTAAGAGCACAGTCCTGGAGTTCCACTGCCTGGGTTCAGAGCCCAATCTCACCACAATGTGACCTCTCTATATTAGGGGGGGGGGACAGATAAAGGTGTCTCCCTCAAAGGGAGGATTATGTGGAATATAAAAACTAGTGTTGCCTACGGTTTAATAAAGTCCTCAGTAAATGTTTGCTGTAATTATTATAATCAGGCTCTTCATCCAGTGCTTCCCCCGCCCCCCCCTCCATAGAAGTGCCCTTTGAGCAGAAACCACCCCAAACTCCACCAGCTGAGGTCTCCAGGCACCTTGGCAAATCTAGCTGCCCTCACGGAAATCAGAGGGCCTGACTGCAGAGTGCAAGCAGGCAAACCAAGCGGACATTCACCAACATCTACATGGAGACCTAGGACCTGCAGTCAACGTCCTCACTCTTTCCATGAAATAAAGCTGCTAAATGACTGTGGTATGTGGAGCACTGAAATGAATATCTAGGGCTCTTTCTTGCCAGGGGCCAAGACTGCATAGCTGAGCAAAAGACCTTGACCCATGAGGTGCCCTGACCTAGACCTGCAGGGTTGTATTTTTAGCCTCTTTGCCTGTTTCCATCACCTGTCCTGGGCTTTACGCTGGAAAAAAAAAAGGGGGAGCGGGGGGGAGACCCAGAGAAGGCTCACAGGATGTTTCTCATAGCTACCAGTGGGCCAGGGGTTTGGGCTCTGAATTTTGCCTTTTTTCAGTTTGGAGAACTGACCTCTCTCCTCCATTAGAAAGTCCTGGAGGAAGGGACCAGCTTGTCTTGTGGTCACCACATGCTTCTCACTGAATATTTGCTGACCGGAGGAAGGTTCACTTTACTGATTGCTGCTTTGTGCTGATGGCTTCCCCTGTATCTTCTCGCTTGATTTTCCTTGAAGGTGCCCTTGCCCGCCAGGGTGCACATTACAGGCACAACTCCCAGAGGTTCTGCCAGAGTTGAGAAAGAGCTGACAATGGTGTAGAGGAGAGAGGTTAGCAAGGCTGGGGAACTCCGGGTGGGATGCGAAGGGGCATGTCCCCAGGGGCCTGGCGTCGTTGGATGTCCCCCTTCTCTAATAAGCAGCCCAGAGGATTTTTGAACTCAGGAATGACAACGTGAAAACAATGACTGAACAAGATTCTTCTTGCCACAGCGCTGGATCGTGTGGGTGGAGAGGGACTAAGATTGAGCGGCCTCGTGGGAGGTAGCTGCGCCTATGCGGCCCAACCCTGGGAGCAGCTGGGGGATGGGTGGGGCCGTTAGCCGGGAGGCTGGTGTCGGGAGTGGGCGAGGAGGCGCAGGGCCCGGGTACCTCAGGCTGGCGCAGGAGCCCGCGGGTTTGGGACTGCGCAGTCCAGCCCTGGGCGCGGTGTATAGGCAGGCACACGAAGGCAGACGTTCCTGCAGCCGCGCCGGGCGCAGGCCCGCACTTGCAAATCCGGGACGGGGGACTTGAAAGCGCCCGGCGCGCCGCCCGGACCTGCCCCGCGGGGCGTCACCGCCGAGCTTTAGGCGGGAGCCCTAGGAAAATCTCCTCCGCCTGGGGGAGTGCGGGGGGAGGAGGGAGGCCCACCAAAGACCCGGGCCGGGTGAGGCCAGGGAAGACCTGCGACGCAGGGAGGATTGGGTCGGCCGGGGCGGGGCTGGGGGTGGGGTGGGAGGTGGCGAGGACAAAGGGCTTGCCGCGCGTGGGTCGAAAGTGTTCGCAAGCCACGCGCTCTCTGAACCCCAGTATCCCAGTCTATAAGGTAAACATCACTGCCTCACTGACTTGTGGACTTGTTTCCATCTCATCTAGTTCCTGAAAGACCTTCTATTATTCCCATTTTGCAGACGAATGACTCAGCCTGAGCAGGAAAGTTGCCCCAGCTGACAAAGGATGTGTGACAGGATTCGGAACCAAGAATGCTGCCTGCTTTGTGGTTGCAAGAATTGGGATGGTGGAAGGAACATTAACATTTTCTAAGCTCGTGTGTGTGTGTGTGTGCACGTGTGTGTGTGCAAAACTTTCCAGGCATTGCCTCATTTAGTACAACCACTTTTGGAGTAGTTGCTACCACCGCCCCCACTGAGCAGATGAGGAAATGGAAGAAAGCTATTTTTCTTTTAAACCTGTCCAAGATTTTACAGGTGACCAACCTAGTGGGACATGAACCTTCCAGAGCACCTTTTTTAACCACTGAGATGAGCCAATCAGGGAAAAGCGGTTTGTAAACTACTGTTGTCATTATTACTGCTGCGGTTGAGTCCGCGTGTGGGTCACGACCCGAGTGAGCAGGGGTCACTGGGCGCCGGTCCCGGCCCAGCCGAGCCTAACCTCCTCGTGGGGACTCGGAGGCGGGGTCTCGGGCCCCGCCCCCACCTGCTGGCCCCGCCCCCTGATCGGACCGGGAAAGCGGTCCGGGGGGTCCCGGTCCAGGTGCGGCGGGGTGGGGGCGGGGCCTGAAGCTTGAGTGGCAGCCGCGGCGCGCGGGGCGGTGCGCGCGAGAGCAGTCGGCCCCGCCCTCAGGCCTCGCCGCCGAGCCGCGTGGGCCTCGGACGGCTGGGGCGCTGGAGAGGGCGGGCCGGGGCGGGCCGGGGCGGGGCTACGCTCCAGCCCCGCGTCCCGCTCCCATGGCCGCCCCCGGTTCCCGGCGCTGCCCCCTCTCCCCCGGGCCGCGCCCCGGGGCCCCGCACTGACGGCCCATGGCGCCGCCCGCCGCCCGCCTCGCCCTGCTCTCCGCCGCCGCGCTCACGCTGGCGGCCCGGCCCGCGCCCAGCCCCGGCCTCGGCCTCGGCCCCGGACCCGGTGAGTGAGCGACCCCCTGGCGCCCTCCCAGCGCGGAGCCCGCCCGAGGGGCGAGGCGGGCTGGCCAGCCCGGGCGACCGCGCGCCCTCGTCCCTGCCTTCCGCGACTCCTCGGAGCCCCTCAGCTACGCCCCCCGGCCCGGCCGGCCCTTCGCCTCAGGCGCTTCTCCCCAAACTCCTCTCAGCTCTTCCGGGCCGGGCCGGTGCCCACCCTCCTCAGCG